>DWDU01000485.1:0-18703 GCA_018245575.1 Jemadia suekentonmiller | reverse complement strand
AATTGTTGAAATATTCCGGAGTTGGAGAGATGGAAAAAATTAATGGAAGTTTTGTAACTTGTGCAAAAAATATTGTTAACAAAATTTTAAGTCGTACGATAATTTGTTCCGTTCTCTGAAAACATCTTATTTTTTCCCTTCACTGAAATATAATACAAAGAGACATTATCAGATTGTCACGTCAGGTGTGTCTTCCTTGCAGCCTCAGGTGCCTTATCTTTATTTATATTTATATATAAGTAAACATTTTACTACAGTATGATACAAGAAGCGTAACTAATGCGTGCTATACGTTCACATTTTCCCAACAATCCAATAGTATGATACGAGTACAAAACAGTATAATGGATATTAAGAAGCTGCTGTGTAGCAGGCCTCGCGCACCGCGCCACCAGCATTACCATCCAACTCACGTTTGGAACAAGATCAATTTTAGCGGTTGCATTCCTACGCGGCCGGGGGACGCTGCAAAAAGCACCCTTATATTATAAATGCATCAGTGGTCAGGTCGGCGTCGCGACAAAAACGGAGCCGGAGCAAGCTACGTATAAATTATTTATGCCATTTTTAGCATTTCGGTGTTTGTGACGCGACTGGACAGCGGCTAACGGCCTCGCCCAGCCGCTCGATGCCAGCTTGCCACCGACATATCGGCGAACGTACCGCGTACTCACCTTACTGGATGATCGCGTACACTCGCGCCCTCATTACTGTACTACGGTCTATTTAATTAATCGCTAGAAACACGATCATACATGTTTTTTATTTTACAAGTGAAAAGTATTAAACACCTAAATCCTATGATAAAAACATATAGAAGTCATTAATATGGCAACAAAATATTCGCAAAAACCCTTATTCATGAAAATGAAAAGATCACAATAAAAAAATACAAGTCATTATTTCAATAAATCACACGCAAACGAAAACAAGTATATAATTCGCCTACTGATTATAACTAATATAACAATAATTTATACAGTATCTAATAGATAAGTAATGTTTCATAAGCCAAGATTCCAATGAATTAATGCAAATCGATTCATTTAATGCAAGTTATAAATAAGATAACGCCCACGTAAAGAACAGTACTCGATGGTTACAAGGATTTTATACATGAACGCTTTGGATTCAACATTATTGGTCTTTGTGCACAGCTGTCGAATAAAAAAAAAACTAGCATCCTGTGGCAATTCATTGGATCGAACTGTTAATTTAACGTGGGTGACCGTCGTAACATATAAATGTGAGTTTTCATTGGAGAGATGTAAATGTGAGTTTCTAGTATAAGTGATATCGTTGACTGAGTCGTCTATGAACAAAACATGAACGAGTATAAACAAAGCAAGTCGGAACATGTCTGTGTGTCGCTGCCATTGAGCTCGGACGCTGTACGTTCGCCGAGTCGTGCGTTCGTCTGGCAGTCGCGCGTAGACATACGACGGGCTACTGTGCAAGTTGTGGTAGTCGCAAAATTTCGTATAATTATTTATGTACGGTTTGGCAGTATTTTAGTTAAGAATCATATTTAACTTAACTTAAAGCAACTGTCTCATAAATTTTACCTGTTCCCAGCGATAAAAAAGTTACGTGATGTTTGCCGAGACCCCCCTCTCCCCAACGTGAGATTAGACGAGATTCAACTCGACCCCTCCCCCTTGAATGCTTCACATAATTTAATGGATGCTACCTTAGAATAAACACACGGTAAAAATAGTAATCCAGACATAATAAAACGGTAACTGATCGCTGTCTGTACTTGGCAAATATATTTAAAAATTTATAATGGGGGCCTTTATATATGCAAGAGAACCCAAAACAATGTTTTTTCGTTATGCCTGTTTATCTGTATGTTTGTGCACGCTAATCTCAGAAACGGCTTATTCGATTTGAATGCAGTTTTAAGGATTATATTGTGATGGGCTTTACTTAGCATTAGTGTTTATAGTCATTTAAATCGGATAACAAATAAAGAATGTATGTTAATTTATGTCAATCACGTAATATTACCAAGAAAAATAGAGCTTAGATTTATATGATCAATCATAATGAATAAGGTTCAGCTTATGCTGGAAGGATGTCAGTTGAAGCGATGCGGCCCCGCGTGGGTAGGGCCTTTTACTCCTTCACGCAAATACTACTGGACGGACTTTCGATGAAACTTTGAAGGGTTATAGTTTATACATTAATATATAAATAGGGTACTTTTTATCGAAATCGTAATATACGCATACGAAGTCGTGGGCTCAGCCAATCTTAACTTATACAAATGTAAATAGCAAACCAGCAATTTGAACTACACGTATATTACCGATTACATCACTTTACGCCTGTAATCCCCGAAGAGGTAGGCAAAGGAATGTAGTACATTCCGATTCCGATTACTGACCAGTACATATAATTGTAAAAGATTGAATAAAGAAGTAAAACCAAACCAGATGGAGCACCGTACGTGGGCGAGAAAATCGTATGAAAATTACACCGGAGGTTATAAAAGATAACGTACAATAAAGGCAGACAATTTAATAAATAGCAATTACAACACAGGACAGCGCGGTTCGACGAAGAGAACATGGTTTACAAATACTAGTATGGGCAAGTGTGAATGGAAAAAAAAATCACTGTGCGGCAATTTCACTGTTTCCGAAGCCCTTAATTGCCAGCGGCTTAAACTTTTGAGGCGACGATCGAGACAATCGAATAGATTCCACGAAGCAGCGGGGACTAGATAAACTTTTAATTAGAGATTCCGGATGGAATTCCATCATGAGCGCTCGTCGTCGGGCTCGATACATTCCCGCTTCGGCATCGGCTAAGTTTTTACCGCCGCGCAAACTCGTTCCGTTCTGCCATTCTCCACCCTTACGTACGACCACTATAAATATAGCCCGGATTCTGATTGATCTCAATTAATAATTGTTTCAATTCTGTTTTTAGGTTGACAGGTATTTGATAACCTGTCAACATTTTCTGATTAATTAGCGAGCGATGACGAGTCATTTTTGAGAACAATAATTTAATTATAACATTCCATATTTAAAAATGAAGCACAACAAGGGCACGGAATTATAACAATAGAAAGCTTTGCATAACATTTTGAATATTTGAAACAAGAAATCCGTTCAGAATTAATAAATATAAATGTTGCGGCAGTATAAAGAATAAATACGAATAATAAGGTTAGTGAATATCGATTGTGAGATAGTTCGCTAATCGGCGCAAGCAAGCGCGCCAACTCAGCCGATCGGAATATTGCACAAAAACGCCATGACCCAAGACAATGTCTCGCGACAGGCTCTCATACTTATTGTTCTCGACTTTCATGAACTGTTCCAGTAACTCGCCCGCCATATTCTCAACATTGTTGTCGGATTACCGTTCCCGCGATATGTTCCGACGCCGACGCCGCGACGCATTGATGTCGGGCTCGTCTCCTATTCGTCCAATGAACGATCATCACAGCATCGTCGCACAACCAGCTAGCTCCCTTATAGTTACTTGGAGAGTGTAATGAATAGAACCAGTTATGCCCATGAATGGTATTCCATTAATATCGGACGAGCGCACATATCTACTCACGTCAGGGTGTTGGCGGGAAGTAGTAAAATTTTTAAAATGTGAGCACCGATAAAAATGAACTGTCAATTAATTGATCTTTTGGTTCCTTTACTTGATATTTTTAAACATAACAATTTAATAAGCATAAAGTGGTTTCTGTAATGAAGCTATCTACATTATCGTACATATATTATCTTAATAGTCACAAAGCCATTGCCGATTTAAAAATCATGCGTTTACAAATACTTTTTTACGATTACTTAAAACGTTATAAATGTTAATGTGCACTAAATGAGTACATACTTGACCACAAAATTTTCGGTTCAATCCAACTTTATTGACGTTATACAAAATGCCGATACCTACATTTAAACTGAGTATTTTGTCCGACGATTAAATGCGTCAGTTCGCTCAATTGATGTAGTTATTTTTTTAACAGAGTACCCGATGACACGTACAGGTCCGGCCACTTCCACTTACAGACACAGCCGTAAAAAAAAATTTTGGTTCGATATTATACATATAAAGCTATAGACACGCTTTCGTATAGATATTACAATACAGAAATGATTGCAACTGAAGCAGTTTTATGCTAAAGAGACAAGGCAATTTAATACGGGGTGTGGGGGGGAGGAGTTGTTACGCTACATGCATTCGTGTAATCACCCCTACACGTTCGATGAATAATCTAATTACTCTAACAGGCATCGAAACAAAAAAAGTCCACTGGCTATTGTAAAAAAAGCAATGGAACCTATTTGAAGCGCTACCGAGTTAATGACATGGAGCGTGTTACTTTGACATATTAAGAGGAGGCCGTAAACTGGTTTGGAGAAAAAAACAGGCACAGTGTATAAAAGATGGTGCTAGTGTGCAACGACAAATTAAAGGTCGCATAAACGATGCGACAGCGTGGCGCGCAATTAGAACTTTCAGAAGGCGCCCCGAGCCCGCCGGGTGTATCATTAGTTTCCGTGAAAAAGGAAAAGGCAACAGATGACATTAAAACGCACCTCGCAGGACAAGGCGGGTAATGCTAACCGCACTGTCCGCTCCCATCATCTACGTGCAAATAATGTAGCGATAAGCGAATGGGAAATGCACACGCATGAAACGAAGACACTCATGCAAATATATTTATACAAGATAATGAGTTGTAATCTGGTGTAATGTTTCCTAAGTAACATTACTGCTCGTCACTTGTTAATGTAATGCCGCAACAATCCCCTCGCTCGGTTAACGACAGGTCAACGCGGTCCAGACTCAAATAAAATTAAGTTAAAGACGTCCCGTTAACTTTCGCAATTGATCTGATGTAGCTGTGTAGCATTTTAACTGAACATTGCATGCTATTATAGCAAAAAGTACCATCTGCTTTTTATGTCATATCATTAAGTTTTCTTATATTAAACTGCGTAAAAAAGATAAAACCTAGTAGGTTTAGTATAAAGTGACCCTTTATGAGAAATCAAATAGGAACGATCAAACGCTTCCAGGTTAACATTTTAAATTAAGCCCAGCGATGCGAACGGGTGAATGTTACTATCTAACAAGTAAACTTTAAACAAGCACACGGAAATTTCGATGTAAAGGAAACGTCCTTAAGTTGTCATCGGTTTTCACAAATCCTTTTATTCAAAAACAAAAGTATTTGCAACGAAATTTATATTAGCATTAGGCGATTATTGAGAACCATATATTTGTGGATCGAATGTCGCGTACAGTTTCTCTGTATAATTATTTAAAGCATGTGGAAAAAAGAAGATGACACCGTCCTTAAGATTCTGAAGGCAAACAGGAGTTAACGATGTCCTACTTGATGGGATTTAAATTAAATTTTTTTCCTGCACCGTGCTAAGGAGAGAAACATTAAGGGAAGTAAAAACGTCGTTAATAAAATCGAATTATTATGAAAATGTGATTTTATCATGTAAATAGCTGTTATAGTGGATTGTTTGATGGTGTCGATCCGCCCGATCGGCTATCCGACAACATTTAAAGCGCACGTAGACACGAGTGAGAACAAACTTCAATACTTTTGTTAGTATGCTCGAAGAACAGGTTCGTATGAATAGTACGAACGTTTTTACATCATATTAGACACTATAGAGATGACTAACGTCTAACACTATCTTATCCTATAATAGCCGATGTATACATATCATTGGGGATAGTGCAAATCCGCATATCTAGCATTGATAAAAAGCGGGGATCTGCATTATATAAAATTTTACAGAGGAAGGTTAAAACTTTATAATTTCTTTATTTTAAAGATAATTTGACTCATTTTTACATAGAGAGTAATATTTGATGGGCTCTATGTATTGTTAACGTAGATTAACCGTTAAAGTGATTAATTTAATTGAATCGCCTGCGAAATTCAAAATTGGTTACATTTGTTAGATACGCGGACCTATCCAATGTTAGGTACGCGGATTTGCCCCATCCCCGACGATATATGTAGTAATATACAAAATGATATTCTTCAAACCTTATCTATAATTGACAAACATATACAGACTTTTTTTCTTTCAACCTCCTTGTGCAGATCGTGATGTCATCTTGAAGTAAAAAAAAATGGACTCAATAGCTTACTTTGCGGAAGGCCAATGCCCAGCAATTGATTGATGTCGTTTGTAGATCAATGTGCGTTGATGAGAGAATAAAAAACTTATCCGCAATTAATACTGCCCTTTCCGATGTAATACAAAATAAGAAGAAAAACGTCATGGTGCAACTAGTTGTAAATTTACGAAACGAACTATTGGCAACACGAACGCAACATGGACTATTACAAGATTTATCGTTACTACAAGTAAAAAAGAAACTAGACGGAATCAGGCTTCCAAAGTGCAAATATAAATGCTAACATCTAAAATATGAACAAATAGTATAAACATCTTAATATATGTATATATAGATGACAGCTATAATAAATTTTTTTGGTAAAAGTGCCAACCTACTATAGGTATTTTTTTAACCAAAAATTATACAGAATATTGAAGGGTAAGGGTTTTATATGGATATTTTAGATCGGACCGCAATAATAGTTTTGATTATTCACAGATTATCTACGAAGGCTCGCTGTAGATAACAAAAACATTGTTATAAAATTCCAAGTCATCAAATACGCATGATGCGGATGAAATTTGTAGCATTAATATCATGGAGTTTAGGAACTGGTAACCTTCGGTCAGAGCACGGCCAACTGGAAGAGTGTTGCCGGAACGCGCGCAGGCGCAGCGCACGTGTCCGAAGTGGACCGATTTTATAAGGCGCTTTAAGCTATAACAGTGAATTTGAACAGTGAAACAGCTGAAACAGCTGAAACAGTGTACTTGTTGCTAAAGCTAATGTCATATTTAGAATGTTTAAGCCAAATAGGAACACCTTTAGAAACCATTGGAATTAAAATTGAACAAGTACTCAATTAAATTATTTATAGTTCAAATTTCAATACTGATAGGTAGTTGCACCGCTTCACTAGCTACTAGTCTCCCTAGCAACTGCTAGGAACCATACTCTGTACACTGCATCAATGCGAATTCACGCTGATGACTTTAAGCGGCCAATTTAAATATCGGAAGTTTTCGAACCGATTTAAGACCTGCTACAAAGTGAAACGATTGGTTTTAACGAAAACATCGCAACAGACTCCAGAACGCACCTTCCGAAGAACAGAAACCAGTGGCAATGCCAAATTTGAAATTTTCTGTAAACTTAGACCCAGTGATAATATTCGTTATAGAAGCGTGCTAACAGAAGTATTATGCATTTTTATGGTGATTGTTAAACACTGTTACTAATTGCATTCAAAAACTTGCGTTTCGTGTGTCTGTAAATAAAATAATAAATATAGGTTATGTTTTATGACGCGAATTAAAAAATAAATAATCTGTCATGGCGGATAACAATCAGCTGATACTTGTTTGTTCTTATCTGTTGTCGTATCTATAATTTGTAATAATAGTATGAGCACCTGTTAACTTTTATTATATTCAATATACTTTGTTAATTCGTTTATGTTATTGGGTTTTCTAATTTGAAAATTCCAGTAGATAAAGGAGTGATGACTATGTAATTTTTTGGTGTGTTATTAATTATCAAGTAATGACTTAGTAAATACAATTATAAAACGAGCTATTCAACATAATACCACAATAGGAAAGTGTGTTTTGCTGAATTGTTTTCCTGCTATACAGGTCTGAAAGAAACCATCATTATTGCGATAAGGCCACCAATTGCATGCTGCCTTCTGAGTGCCATGTAATATTTAACGTAACATAACGCTTGTTATCCCCGAAGAGGTAGACAGAGGAGTGTAGTACACACCCACGTATCACCAGTTACGTTTACGTTCCACTTTGGAATAGGTGGTGAGTGTATTGCCATGCACCGGGCACAAATCCAGACTCCGAGCCACTAT
Source organism: Jemadia suekentonmiller (assembly GCA_018245575.1). NCBI lineage: Eukaryota > Metazoa > Arthropoda > Insecta > Lepidoptera > Hesperiidae > Jemadia > Jemadia suekentonmiller. Next base: position 10,719 of record DWDU01000485.1, on the reverse strand, counting down.
TAGAAAATATAATTAAAAAAAATATATTTATCCATTGTATCTTTGTGTACAATAAGAAGTACGTAATAACGATGATTAAATTATTTGGATATTTTTCATTCAAAAATAGTAAAGCCACAATAAAAAAAAAGGTGAGGTAATCGTTATTTATATTCTTCCACAATAAAAGCTATGATTTCAGTATTTTCGTGCTTAACTGTGTTTTTATGTCAGCGAACAAGTGTGCCGTTTGCAAATTACACCTTTTCATAGTCGATTTTGATATGTAATTACTTATGAATTATGATCCATACAAAAATACATGGATCATCATAAGTCATCGCAGCGTCAGTAACTTTTTTAAACGCAAAACGGGCCAATTCATTGCCGTTAAATAAAAATTCTATGTATTCACAATTGTTTAGTTAAAACTTTATTCATAGTTAATAGGATAAAAAAAACTTTTTGTCGACAGAAACGCGACAAATCTATAAAGATAGGAGATATTTGGCACTCGATTCTCTCTGCCTACCTCGTAAGGGACCTGTTAATAACAATAAAATTTTTAATTTTAATGAAATCTTATTCATACGTTTTTTATTACATTTTGAACAATTACTCGCCATGTAAATATTCACTATAAAGGACAACTGCGGTAATAACGGCGAATTCAATCGACCTTAAAACCATAAAACTGAAAATATCGATCGTAAACACACATTACCTTTAAATTAAAAGCATGCAATCTTAAAGAAGTCGCGTAAGTTAAAAAATCCAAGCTGTATCTTTTATATTTTATGGATATAATTAAAATGTAAGCCCAGGTGTCAGAATACGCTCGTTATTTATACATTTCGATATAAATACACAAACTAATTATTTACATTTACATTAAAATTACACACAAACCCAATAACACTATACATTTCATGACACTTAAACGCACGATCGTAAATAATGCACATGGAGACACAGCTACATCTGCTACTTGACGAATTTCGTAAAATTATATTTTGTCATCCTAAGACATTATCGAATTTATATCGGCTGCTGAGACCGATACTGTATAAAGGTGATTAAAAAGCCCGTGTAATTATACACATACGTGCAAAAAAATACCCACTCCTGTTCAACTGTTCGCACTTGACGATTGTACTTATTATATACGTACCTACAGATCATAATCTACGCTGCAGTATGGCGAGGGATAATTGTGATAACCGGCACGTCGCGAGGGCCGTGCAACCCTTATTTACCTTCAACAACGTAATCGGCTGACGCTATCGAAAAACGATTACGAACTGGATATTATCGAGACCGAACACAAATACACGTTATAATACCCTCGGCCGTCGGTCGGTGTTTGTCAGTCATTTATTGTATCAACATTATCCCAAAATAATCTAATTTGGGCAGGTACATTTATATAAAGAAAGAAGGATTGACATGTGCCCGTTGTACGGCAATAGGTTCATCCCCTACTGTATAGGACGTGTCATGTAACATAACAGTTAAAAAGCGGCACAACTACACTCTTCTGCCTACCCCTTTAGTGAAATATAGTCGTACATATTTTTCATATAAACATTATAAATCCGAGGCGTTTCTATCTGTAGGTTTGAACGCCAGCTGCCAAGGATCTATTTCCCAGTAGATGTTTCTGGAACACATTTTGCGTACATTTATCTACAGCTGTGATTACAACTAAGACTATTTTTTTTTTATTTTCTTTTATTTATTTGGTCTACCAACGATTATTACATAAAATAGGACTTAAACTAGTTACATAAGTGAGCAGTCTTAAAGGATAAATGCACAACCTATTACAGGTAAACACCGCGTGCGTGTATGTGTCTATGCATCTTTGTGTACCTAGAACGTTGGTACCATTTTAATATCGTACTACTAAGTTAGTTACACAAAATAATTAAACAATAGAGTTAATCAGCTACAACAAATACATCTAATTGGGTTTTAAGCAGAAGTGCAGTAGTGACACCCGAATCAAACAGGCAGCGTACGAAAATATAATAAAACTGAACTAAACATTATAACGAAAAATAGATATATATCAAAATCCAATAGACTTAATAATAATAAAATTCCACGCCTCACGTGCCTCAACCGACCTCCGCCTGGCCGGTGACGGCGCGGACACTAATTACAAAACGTCGCGAAGAAAAATGAAACACGGGATGTGTTTCAAAACCCGTTGTGAAGAAAAATGAAACACACCCGCCGATGATATATGGCCCGCTTGATATATGAAGTGTTCATAACGCCAGTGCGCGCTCGCTTAGTCGTGCGCTGCAAAAACGTCACACGCTTTATTGAAGAAATTAACCGGCTTTGTTCAGTTTGTCTTACTAAGCAATTGTAAAATGCCGTTTACCATTGTGCCTTTTGTAAGTAGATCAAGAAACGTAACTTGACGCCTGTAATCCTCGAAGAGGTAGGCAGAGGAATGTAGTGCATTCCCAAGTTCCACCAGTTACGTTTACGTCCTACTATGGAATAGGTGGTGAGCCTATTGTCATACATCAGGGACTAGATCAAGAAAGTTTAGATAAATAAAATCAAATAGTCTAGAATTCCCTGGCCGCAGACCAGCGCCGGCGACGTAGACGCGACGACAAGTTGTGCTCTGAGATCCATATCCTGCACATTCAACTTAAAAATTATTGGCAAAAACCACCTTTGGTAAGGCCTAGCCCGCTGCCTATGCATAGGCCGCTGACGATGACTTTGCCCGGGAACGGTCTAGGTCGGATTTCCATTCGGGTAGATGTTTATACATACTAATTTTAGATGTCTATACTAGGCTATAATAAGTGGCGTTCATAGCACACTCACCAATGAGATCATTAATACGTTGTTAGAATACTTACCGTCTTACAGGGTAATCAATCCACCTGTACATTAACATAGATTTAACATACAACGAAATATTGTTTATTTAATTCTAAACACTCAAACTAGATCAATCAAGAATAGATGTTATATATCTAAGATCAAGACAAGCAATTGTTTTGTTCCACACTATTATTCTGTTTTATCTCCGAATTCTTGAGTGTACGCACACAATACATATATACTCACACAGGCGCACTTACACACATGCGCGTTTTAAAATATATACAATGTCTAATTGTTTGTTTACCGCGGCACTCCGAGGGCGCGCGCCGCGGAAAGCTTTCGGAAAAATAAATCTGTTAATGGAACTTTACACAGAAATGTGAAAACAAGTCGTCGCGTTAACAGAACGCGGCGTCTGGAGTGTGGAGGAGTGTAGCTTGAAGATGAGCGATGACACGTCAGAGGGAATAAATTAGGACACCCAACGCGCTGCAGAACGAGTCGTTTCATTCTGCTTCAAATGTCATACAAATGAAGTTTGTCGTACCGCTCAGCTGTGTACAATGTATATTGTCAGAAAGAAGGTAAGCAAAAAATACATAAATATGAGTTTATCGCTTGCCACGTTTGATGAAAGCGCGACTGCCGGTCGGGAGGTCCTGGGTTCAAATCCCGGGTCGGGCACTACGAGGTTTTTCTAATTTAGATTTCCTAGTTGTGGCTCGGAGTCTGAAAATGTGCCCGGTGTATGAAAATAGGCTCACCACCTATTCCATATTAAGACGTAAAATGCAATTGGTGAAACGTTGAAGTATACTACATTTCTCTGTTTATCTCTTTGAGGCGTGATGTTATGTTACGAATTTCTGTAACGTATTATTATTATTTATTGTTAGACCAAGTCTCTTACGGGGCAGGCAGGGGGAGCAAGTGCCATATAGGTATAAGTGCCATGTAAGTAACAGTAATAGTATTTATAACAAGTACCTACCTACATAATTATGTAAATCATAATCCACTGCGGGGCCTCCCCTGGGGTGTTTAAAAACAGATAAATAAAGTAAAAATAATTAGACAACGTACATAATGACCAAGAAATGTTTGCTCGACGTGTTAGAACAACGCGACATCGTAAGAGCCGAGGAATTCTCTTCAAGAGGAGGGAGAGGGAGAGTCATCCCTCACCTCCGATGTCCCGGGAATATATTACACATGTAGGAGATCTGGGACTTTCGAAAGGAATTTGTTATGTGTTGTATAGTGGCAGCACGCGTGCGCTCCTGCCCACAGGGACACGCATTACGCACGCATACGTCATAGCATTTTACGTTCATAGCGCCGACGTAGATATTAAATATGATTATTTATATGTGAACGGGATAAATAGGTGTCCGTATGACAGTATGTAGTAACGGCATGTGTGTGAGAGATTCTTGTTAGAATTACAATAGATAGAAAACGCCCTCTAGTGGGCATATGTCCTAGCCATTATTTTGATATCTATGTTTTGTTATAAGATTTTGCCGGATTTATTGAACTGTAACTTTGTCACAAAATTATGTGTTACATTCAAAAGTTTAGTTTTAAGATAATTATAATATTTATAAACGTAAGATCACGCCTGTAATCCCCGAAGAGGTAGGCAGTGGATTGTAGAACGTACGTAAAAGATTTATATTGATTTTTTTCTCATTCATACAATAAAGTAGGTACGTATTGAATTTTTTTTGTCACATTTTTTATTATTTATAACAACGCACCTGCTGATCGGGAGATCCTGAGTTCATATCCAGGGTCCGATTTTTCTAATTTACATTTTTTAGTACTGGCTTGGAGTCTGGATATATGCACGGTGTATGGCAATAAACTCACTATCTATTCCATAATAGAACGTATACGTAATTGGTGAAGCGTGGGATTGTACTACACACCTCTGCCCGCTTCTTTAGGAATACCAGGCGTGATGTTACGTTTTCTCAATATTGCTTGGTTGACTCAATAAAATGACTGGACTCCAGATGAAAAGGCAAAATTAAATAGACGAACTTAAATAGAAAAAGGAAAATGAAAATATTTCAATCAAAGGAAACACGCAACCCGCTAATTGATCTGATGATTTAATTGAATTTCAGCAAATACCTAATAGACATTGAGAGAGAAAGAGAGAGAGAGAAAAAAAAACGGCTTTCATTAAACGTATCTCCATATTTATATTACGCGTCTCAGAATTAATTTCTCGAACGACAAAAACAGGGATTGATGTCACAAAAACATTGAAGCGGCAAAAATCGTCATCTCGTCAAACTCCCCTCATTTGGGGGACGGGATTAAACGACGATAATATCCGTCGAAAAAATCACGCAATAAATCCATCTGAGCTTCAGTTGACAGCTTCGGCCTCACACAATGTTCGATGTGTGTTCCGATGTGTGCGTACACGGCGCGTTCATCAAAACGAACACAATAATATATCATAATATTCATAATCTACAGCATCAATTCAAGAAATGTCAGAGCGGCTGTTCGTGCGGAAAATTTACTTTATTCTCATATTTCTCATTTGTGGGGGATTTTCCTGAAAGAAATTTCCCACGGAACAACCTTTGTACATTGTCCTTGGTACCTACAGTATGGCCTTAGTTTTCGATGATAACAAATTAAAAATACATTTATTTGCGAACTCTTTGTGGAAGGATCACGAAGCATGTGGAACCTTTACCCACTGAAACTTCATTGACGGCCATGTTAAGAAGGCAATGGAATCCTCAAGTAACGCGAAAATTTCCAGCAATTTCTGTTATCCCTGGTGTCATTGACATTGTGTTATGTATGTATTTTCTTCTAATATTGGATCTCATGTGGCCGTCGACCAATATTCTATAATTAATAATTAAGAGTACCTACTTTATTAACATATGTTAAGGATGGTTTGCAATTCAGGGTTAGTTTACAATGTACATTAAAACAGAGTAAGAAAAAAAACCAGAGAGCTGCGTCTTGTCCATAGAAAATATCCTTTGAAAACACTTGATCCAATTTCCGGTGGAGCCCTTCAGAAATTGGGGCGATCCACCTGAATTACGCCGCGGGAACGACCTTTGAATGGCACGACTTAAAGTCCAGTAAGTGTGCATTCAATTGTTACATAATTACTAACGAATTCGTCCTCTTAACAAATGAACATATTTACTAAATGGTTCTAAAGTTCTAATTTCAAATATCTAATATTTTCCAAAATCGTCTAAATAAAATAAATTAGTTAACACTAAAAAAATCCCATGAAATAAAACTAATCGAAAGTGTTTTAAAAATGCATTTGGCAGAAATTTTAATATTTCATTTGAAAACATAACGTTATATCTTATCACCTCCATCGGGAACTGTAAACATGGATATTGAGCGATAGAAGTTTGAAACGAATTTATCCGTTTTATTCTTAAATCAAACCTAATCCTTTCCAGTTTGGAACTTCAACAATTCATTTCATATTCGTGAAATAGGCCGATCTGCTTCGAACAGATATCGAATTTTTGGTGTAAGTTGTCTTATCTGCAGCTAGAAGCGAGTATACGCGAATAGTTAACGCGTTTTTATTTCTATAGATTACTATCGAAATTACTATACCTAGTACTATTGAAAGTGTGTGAAATACTATTGAAGTATGTGAAATTGCGGCAAGCCGAGGACAGGGCGCGATGGTGCTCTTTGAGGGAGGTCCACGTTCAGCAGTGGACCGAGATAGGCTGATTATAATGAGGATGATGCAGAATGCAATTAGCATCAGCTCTTTTTACCATATATTTAGAACTCGCTGTATTGAAAAATAAATGAATAAGTAAACAAATAAAAATCGCATGTTAAATTTGGCTGTCGCCCCATCCTCCTACGTCATGGTCCAAGGTTAAGAAGTTGTCATTAAAACTTAAGGGTAAAGGTGTCCTTGGAGCGTTTAGATATAGTTAGGTGGCAGTTGGTCAGAAAAACCGATTTTTCCTTTTTCTGAAGTTACGATGCTTAGCTCGTTACATTTTACACGCTGTCAGTGTCACAGGAGGGTTAAAAGGATCTCGTTTTCGGGGAATTATCGATAAACAATCGTGAATTCGACCTACCCCTTAATCTAAATCCGACAGACTTGAAAGTTAAATTTTCTCAAAACTCAATTAAAAACCGCCTCAGACACTTAAGTTGTCTTAGTGACGAATTTGTAGGGACACCACAAACGTTGTTGATATGCGGACGGGAATAAAAATATTATTGTCTAAAATAAATAGGTACTGTAACCATCTCATATTAAAACATTGTACTTTAAATACTTTCGTAATATTTTAAGACAAAATTGGACGTTTCTTTACAATGATAACACTGGTAAGAAATATATTTGGTTTTTATTCCTCAATAAACGAATTTAAAGTCTACGAAGCTTGTCACCTTAATATGACAAACTAAAAACTTCTATACTGAATATTGGTAAATACGTAGCAAAAATGTTTTACGATTGTCGCTTAACGATATTAAAGAAAAGTACGTTTTATGCAAATAAAACTATATTTAAACATTGGACGAATTTTTTTTAATTGAAAACCCTCATACAATATTGAATTTTGATTGGTACGTGTCCTAACTTATAAAAACATCGAGGGGCACCCCAGGAGTTCCCGCTCGTTCGATATCATGGCCTCAAATGGTCTAAGTTTTGACGTCTGAGGGGTCAAACAGGTCGCACTCAACCGTCTGCGGGCAACGGCTCCAGGCGACGGGGCTGAGGGGGGCTGGGGAATGAGTTCTGTCAAACTTCGACATAACGTCTGCAGGGTTATAGGTTAGTATTACGAGATCTAATAGTATTATGAGATGTAATGACAAGGCGAAAATTTTATTTTCGCTCGGAAGGCTTTCGCTTTTCTGTTATTAGATATATACTATTTTTAATCAAACTCATGAGTAAATGACCGATTGATTTAGATGCTGATTGACTGTATGAATGAACAAACGGAAGAATGAATACGCGAATGCATGAGAACGAATCTAAATGAAAGGACGAATGAATGAATGAATGATTCAACGAAGGAATTAATGAACGAATGAAGGAAAGAGCACCCCATTTCATTTCCAAACTGATGATAAAGTAACTTGATGAGCCATAGACGTCGAATGGCGTTTGACTTCTGATCTTGAAATGAGTCTCAAAGTGAAATTGAATTGAAACAGTGGATCATAAAAATTATACGACAAAGCCAATAGAAAATGATCTAAATACATTTCATCTTAATCTTTACAATCGTTATGTAGAATGCTTAATAAGGGTATTATCGATATCTTCATTATTTTCAGTCTTATGTTAAATATGCTAACAGGGAACGAGATAAAATGTATAATAACTGAAGCAGTGCTTTTGAAAGTTTATGATTGAGGCATGAAGTCTTTACGAAATCCGGTTCCTATGTAGTTACTCGGAGAAAAATTGAATAATCAAAGCGAAAATGCAACAACGAAAATAAAAAGCCGCAAGTGATTACACTTAAACGATCTTGAATAAAATATCATACCTTGTGAAGGTAAACAAGGTTGGTTTTCTCTTGCACGATAGTTGCATAAGATGCTAAGTCTAGAACCAATTTGTAGCGCGAATAAGTTTTTATTTCACAGTCAATATGTTCTTACAGAAGCGACCTTATACAGGCAACACTGAGGTAAAATAATTGAACGGTAATAAAGGCGTGTATAAAGTGTCAAAGAAACAATAATTTTTACCCAGTAGTGGAAAATAAATTTACTGTTGCTTCAAATTATTATGTAGTAGTTAATCTCACACGAGTGACTTTTCAACCGAAAGTTGTTCAAAATTGCTAATTACATTATGCATCCCGCGCTTCAGTCAAATTTTATAAAATACTTTTTTTTTTAAATTTTCACGTCAAAATTTGTTAACACCGCGAGTAACCTAATTTCGGCCTTTAATTGAGTGCAGAATTAAAGTTATGGTAATATATGGACACTCTAATGTCGTTAACATTGTGACAGTCAAAAAAATAATTTTCAACATTGGGAATAAATTGTAGCATACGTATTACAATTTTTTATTCGTTACTCTTTTGCGTTTGATAAGTTACATGTATAATTGTACAAATAATTCTAAAATTATATCAAAACGCAACTTTATACAGTACATTATTCAATAATGATGTCAGAAATATGTATTATATTATTATATAATAAACCAAAAGTCCACAAATTAAAACAATACTCGTTTACTAAAAATATCTCACACAATTATTTCACGTAACATTTAGTATTATGCGCCTTTTTTGAATATTTAATTCGTGAGTACATTGAAATAATTCAATTCTTTTGTTTTGATTCAAGTAAAAAATAAAAATATACTATAAGTAAAAAATATAAATAAAAATATATATGTAGGTACTCCAAATAAAAACGAATCAAATAACAGGGCGCGTTCCATTCAATCATTCGGGATCCGGGCTTAAATTTTAATAAAGGTGGGACGGGCCTTTATTTATCGGCGTTTAAGTCCAAAAATAAAAGTGAACGTGACTTTATTTATCAACGTTTAAATTTAAAATGCCTCTCTGACATTCGTTTGTTGCGACCTGTTCAGAACTCAACATTTAAATACGTAACTATGTTTCAAAAATAAAGTTAAATATTTTTACCTGACGGAATTTGTATTAACCGAATTATTTTAAAATGTATCAATTTTACTTCAGATGAATCTTGCGATGCGATGACGATAAGTCTGTAGATATAAAATATTTCCTATGCATGTATATTTGTCTATTCGCCGTTTTATTTAATATTATTATATAATAAACTTTATTATATTATTTATACAAAAATTTATTTTTGTGTATACGTATTCGATGTAATCATAGATGTGATGGATCGGGAATCAGGTTCATTTTCCATAACCAATTTATGAAAGAGATGAAGAAAATGATGATGACAAATTAATATTTAAAAGCATGCTGCCGAAATTTTGTTACTGAAGGTAAGAAGGTAGGCAGGGTAAGAATCTTTTCAACGTCGTTTAAGTTGGGGGAGCATTCGTCGCGTGTAAAACTATAAAAGAGACATAACAAAACAATGACAACTTTGAGACGCGTATCAAATATCCTTGTAAAGGTTCCGCTGTGTCGCAGGGAGGGACACGTTTGACAAATCTCCTTAATATTCCCTCTACGCGCCTTTCGTTCGAACTTGGTGACGCTCAAGATTCTAGACGGAGGACAAGTTCGTTTTCCTATTTTGTAATTTTTAAGTGATTAGTGTCCAAAGCCTGATAAATGCAAGAACTGCTAGATGCGATTGATAGCAATTAAAAAATAAGAAAAGTATTATTTAAAGGAAACATGGAATAAAATTGAATAAAAACTAAATAGAAATATCATTTATAAATTAGGGGAAGCATAAGAATAGAATAGAATTAAATGTGGCTCGTTCTTGGATCTAATAGTTGCAAGCTCACGTTGGGTGGAAAATGTTCGGGTATTTCAAACTATAAATTCCCAGTAGAAGCGTAGACGGAATCTTGAGACAGATATATGACAAGAGGCTCAACCCCTATCTCATGGTACTTATGACATAATTATAGAAACGTGGGAAAGTACTATTTTCCTCTGACTATTATTTCGGAGAAATACAGGCAGAATTTTTTGCAGAATAGCCACGAGATTTATATTTTGCAGTAATTAAAATTATGATTTAGTACTACAATTCATTATAACAATTAATTATTGAAACTATGTCACAGAATCTTTGCATATAATTTATCAAATTCACTGTAAAATAACAAAAAAAAATTAAAAGTACAAAAGTTTTCAATATTATTATTACCGTTACACATTATGAATGTACTTATAGTCC
>DWDU01000484.1:0-18728 GCA_018245575.1 Jemadia suekentonmiller | reverse complement strand
GGTCAATTGTGTAATGAGTAATAAATAAAATTTATTAAATCAATTTAATGGAAAAGTATTTCACAATGTTCAGAAAAGAACTTCACTTTTAAACAAACGTGTCAAAATATATAGTTGATTCGATGAATTCGAAATGAAATTATTCCATAGTCATTTACCTTATTAAAATAGAAATTTTTTTGTAAGGACTAAAGGCATCAAACATTAAATATAAGAACATCACTACTCGTGCTTCATTAAAATGCAACACCAAGCACACTGTTTAAATGTTTGACAATTGTAAATCATACGTTTTTATACACGCAAACACTACCAAGTCCATTTACGCCATTATTATTAAAATTGCTTTTAGTGCCAGTGACTACGAGTGCATATATTCAGATAGCCATTGCAATGTAGTGTTTTCACAAATGCATTTGCGACCTTGATTACGTCAGTTCGCATACACCAACCGCTCCTTCGATACAATTTAGAAGACGTTTACTATTTTTTTTATGAACCGTTATGAAATTTTCTACAGCCGTTAAGCAGCAAAACTGAATTGTTTTTTTTGCTCGTTTCGGTTTGAAAGATAGCAATGACAAGGGTGTTCCAACGTAGTTCTCTCTACAGGCCCTTTTTTATAATCATTGTTAACAACTCACACCCATGTATTGAATATTACGTATAAAGTTTCGTCTACCGTACTGTACTATTCATAGCCAATGCGGAGACTAAAATGCATTTTAATTAACTGTTAGTGACAGTTATGTGTGTGTCTGAAGTAGCAGTTTTAAACATTGAATATTCATTGTATAGAATGAATAATTTGCTATAAATAAGTTGCATTGCAACTTGAATGTCAAATGTGAGCTAAAACATGCTTGCGTAGTTGTGAGTGAATTATTAGTGTAAATAATAATAAAATTAGAGAAACTGCTGTTCAATATTAGGTGTATTAAAATTAATTGAACTTGATAGATAAAGCCTTATTTTATCTGTATACGTATGTATTGGTGAAACGTGGGAGTGTTCTACACTCCTCTGCCTACCTCTTCGGGAATTACAGGCGTGATGTTACGTTTTTTTTATCTGTAAATTTCATATATAATTTATAAATAACACTATGCTACATTTAGTGAGAAATTTAATATGAAATTTATCTGCGCTTTAATTAAAAGCGAATGAAAAACAATATAATATGTTTTGAATTCAAATAGCTTCGTCTGTGTGACCGCGAGTGGGTACGTTGATAAGATGTTTAAAAATAGAACGTCTTATGGCGACCAGTTCTGTTCGAATTGTACAGTTCATGTTTAATGCAGACCGTTTTATAAATAAACTTGGAACAATAAAATCGTTTTATTTCAATAGGGCTGACATATACGTGCATTTATCTAGTGGCTTGAAAATGGAATGACGTCATTTCTACCTATGGCTTTGTGAGGTAATGGTGACTCATTGTACGCTGGCCAGTTCCTTCTCATATTTTCATTTACGTAGCTATTATTACTTATCTATATGTAAGATTAATAGAGGAATAATATAGAAAACCGAATTCGTATGTTAAAAGAAACCAATATTTTGAAGCAAGTAGGTATATCCTAAATAGGTAAATACTTATTATTTATTTCATTCAATCGAAACAGGTAAATTTAACAAAACTGAAGACAAAAAAGGGATATACATTATAACTAAAAGTTACCTAAGTGGCAAATTATCAAAAGATTATATTAAGTCAGTGCATCACGGTAACATTTTGTAGCACAAAGCTATTGTTAAACCGCATTCATAAATACCTACGGCGAGAACAATAAAACGTGTCGGTCTATAATATTAATAACTACAGTGATAACGCAACGGACGTGTAAATACCGCTGTGCTATTTTCAGATTGCTATATTTGGAATGCATGGTGTGAGCACGCGGTACACGGAGACGTTGCAGATATTGTCGTGACTATGCAACGATGTTGATAAATTGAGCGTTATTTTAAAAATCATCTTTCATTTCGAAAAGTTACAGTGTCCAACGTTGATTGACAAGGCCGTGTTAACCAGATGGTGGAGTTTTCAAATGTTGTGTCACGTAGAGACGTGGATTTCAAGGTGGAGCTTCATTTTTCATCTTTTTTTTACTATTATAATTTTCTTTCATGTCGAACTTTATTGTTAGTTATATGCCTTTCTATTCATTATGCATAATGATCTTGCCCATATTACACTCCCTAATAAATGCTGAAGCAAACACACATGGCTGATGTGGAAGACGTCTCTCTTCTGTAGCAGAACAGATAGTAAACATGTGAGTTCATCTTAATATTGCTATTCATGCTGCAAGTTTAAGAAAATCTAGCAAATTAATATCCAAATTAAATCAAATTGTTCATTGTTTCGGCTCCTATTATTTCGAAAATCGCAGTAAATTGCAAATTTTACGACCTATTCCAAAGCTATGGCCATATCGTTTGGTATATAATTAGATATTTATTATTAAACATTAAGATTGATTATATTTGTAGTGTTTTCACACAATAATAAATGAGTCATATTAATTATAAAGATGTTAATTTTACATCCAAATTTCAATGACATAAATTAACATTACGAATGAATCTTTAATTTTTAATTAAATCCATTATGTATTTGCTGATTTGAATATAGTTAACTAGTCACACGTTAATGTCATTGAAATAACAATTACACTAATTTTAGTTAACGTTAGTTAAATAACATTCAAATGTTAAACGTAGTATGCTAGGTATGGCAATATGGTAGGTATAAGTAATGTTTATTTGTGAGGTTTTGCTAGAGCTCCGCTTACAACAACATAGCTTTCGGAATGTGGTTTGCTGAGCATTAACTATTGTTATCAACTTTGAAGTAGGTTTATTTAATATATTACCAAAGGCTTTGTTGTGCCTACCACCTACTCTCACCATCACCCTGGGTTGACTTACCAGGCATTCTCCACCGAGAATGCCATCAGGCATTAAGTCTGCCCTTTGTAACCTAGCTATAAGTACCTATAGGTAAACAATAAAAAATAAATAAATAAGTAACAATATGCAATGGTAATGTACTGAGTGTATTTATCAGCTTTTTATGAGTTTCAACATGGAAAGTCTTAGTAATTCTTTCAAGCATTAAAAAAAAAACATAAACGAAACTTTAAGGTATGATAAGTTTGCAGCCAGACTTTTTGTGAAAAATCCAATACTCTTATAAACGAGATACAAATTAATATCAACTCCGAAGGTGTTCGTCTGACTGCATAAGTATTGTTATAAATTTTACACTTTCTAATGAACGATTCGTTAAAAGTAGAATCAAGTTTTTTGGTTTTTAAAAAAATACTAGTCAATTCACATTAGGTCATTACTATTGTCTCACCTTATAGAACTGTGCTGTTGAACTAGTGGACATTTTGATGTATAAATTGATGTAACTATTATAACAGAGGAAGCTGAGCAATGTAACAATATCTCTTTTTTCCGCGTCCCTACTGACCACTGACCGGCCGCCGTGTTAGTCTTGAACGTTGATGGTGTAGGTGTTAGATAGATAGATAATAGCATGGTTACTATCTAGGTAACACCTACCCATGGTTTTACAAGTGGTGCTTCCTGCAGACCATATATACGTGTATTTGGTAAGTTTAAGCGAAGCCAACCGAAGCGGTAGTAGTTTCATTTTGACGTACACAAAGTGTTCTAATGAACCGATTCATAAATAAATGATATTTGAATTTGAATTAAAGTAACGGTAACTATTGCCAAAAATCTGTAACTCCTGCTATTAACCCATGTCTGAATACCGTCACTCTTTAAACGGCTACAATGCTTTTGGTGGCAATATTTAAGGGGCTATGCGATAACTCTAAGCGAAACTTGTAAGAAGAATTATACAACTCATACATTTCGATAATAAAAATTTTGTTTCTCCTGGTAGCAAATAGTACCATTTGTAATAAAGAAAACGGTAAATGAAGAATATTCTCAAAACTCCTACTATTTCGTTTATAAGTCGGTTTATACTCACATAGAAATGGAATGTTTGCAGAATTTAAAGACAGATTGACGTCATCTTTTGAAATTGTAGGACGTTTAATGTTTCCTGTTCAAAGTTTTCGACTTTTATTTTTGTCCACGGGTCATAACATTCAAACAGTTTCAAATTGAATGATACATAACAGTGCGATTTCTGATTATGCTCATAACATTTTATAATAGCTACATAAATTGTTTTTTGTATTACATACTGTAAATCTCGATGTCATCATCATCAATTTTATTTATCATTTGACCAACACCTGTATCCTATCATGAAGGGAAGAATTCAGACCATTGTTAGAAGGGATAAATGGTAGCTAGTTCAGTAGAAAAGGGGACTTAAATATAGCGTTTGGCACTCAATTTGCGCACGGAAACGTTTAGAAAAATTCACTAGTACAACTCAAAAAAAACTAATGGGTTCTTGTGTATCCTATCATGTTTGCTAAGCGTACATTAATATATTAGGAATATGGATGTGTCCGCAGAACTGGACCAGTATACTTCGGCAGAGCAACATGGAGTGACGCATCATCGGTACTTGGGGGTTTCATAAACACTTCGGAGGCGGTGGTAATGCTTCCTTTAATTTTTTTCATGATACGTTTTAAAATTACCGCACTATAATTTTTTTTTACACCACATTTAACGGTTAATCGATTTAATTTCTCCGCGTGAGTTTGTTTGGATTAAAACTTTCAATTTGAATTTTATTGAGCTATAATCAAAACGAGAGCTGATGTCATAAAAAGTTGAGGTTGTTTATCATTGAAAATTGCTCCACCAATAAACGAAAATATCCAAGAGCAACTTCACGAACTTCATATCTGATTTAACATACTCGTATTCCTTATAAAAAATTTACATTTTAGCGTTTTCAGGTAAAATCGATCAACAGACGTCTGCTTAATACACGAGTATATAGATCGTTGATTAATTTATTGTTAGTGTGTTGTCTACGTGTTTTATTTATCGATCGTATTCTGACGACCAGCCAAATTGATAGTTTGTACCAATCGATCAACGTCGTTCGTTTTGATTGACCTTCGTCGGATACCAACATGTACAACAAGTTAAAGTAATTTAATGTAAGTTTAATTAATAATAATATGCTGTCCTACGTCAGCGCGGCGGATGGCGCCGCATGGCAACGCGGTTTTGGGCCTCGAAAATTCCCTCTTTACCCGGGCAGACTCAGGGGGTCAACTGCCTCACGGTGGTGTTACCCCGGCTTTCGGCGGTGATGGTGCCTTGATCGTCACTCGCCGACCTGTGGCTGTTATGCCTCGTCCAGCCTCTCTAGCTCCCGCGGGAACGGATGCTCGTCGGGGGTCCGAACGTGTAGTGACGCGAAGCCCCTAAGATGAATATGTAGTCCGTTGTCGGCTCGGTCGTATATACGCCTCGTCACCCAGGCCACAAACTCATCCAGGGGTTCGACTTTTAAGTCGCGCTCTATCACGTCGTTCCTGACGTAGCGGCCCGCCGTCAGACTCTGCTGTGCTCGGAGACGCTTACGCTGCGACTCTAATACCAACGCATACCATAGCATCTTGTACACCCGCAGTTTAGTTCGGATCAGTAGTTTGGATGTCAGTACTGGCTGGAGCATCGCTTATGCGGCGCGCGCTTGGCAGATCGATTGTTCCACCTAGGCGCGCAACCTCAAGAATGATCGATATGACACTCAACCTAACCGTGTATTGCCAAGCCAATCTCGATGAGATGCCTTTCAAGGGTGGGGATGTTATTGATGTAGAGCGCGTATAACAAGGGCGACAAGCAGCTGCCCTGAGGGGTACCACCGCATATATCGGGCGTGGGTCAGAGGCGATGCCATCTACGTCTACATAGAATTGCCGCCCATTTAGAAATGACGCAATCAGTCTAAACAACAACATCGGTGTGAGCGTATCCAGTAGTTTGGCCAAGAGCCCAACGTGCCACACACGGTCGAAGGCCTTCTCGATATCGAGAAAGTAAGTTTTATTAACATCTATTGCTATAACCTAATTCTATGGAAAATGTGATTATATAGAGCCATTCCTTAATATACATATATCTATAAGACAGTTCAAATTATTGCGCAAGAGCGGAACGTTGACATTGGGATGTACTATATTTGTAGAACGCCTTTCCTATAGTAGAGTATCGGCCATTTCGCGATGTGAAATAACAATAAATATAGAACATTTTCTATATTAGACAACGTCACTTTGCGTTAATTTTGCGGCCAACCATTACCCCTTGGCTTACTGGAAGCTGTACGAATTGGAATAGGAAAGGAAATAACATTATTGCCTTAAAGAAATCATCATGTTCCTAGCTTATAATTCCGTCAGGTATGTTAACAAGGATCCAATTATCAAACAGGAACGAAGCCTTATCATAAGAGTAATTAGTCACGTAGTCATTGCATGAGGAAGTATTAAAATATCTCCATATCACATTAATTAAATCCTAAGAGACTCCAATATAATCTCTGTAGCTTTGCTGCAGTAATAAACGTGATGTTTGTGTTCCTAGCTACAATTGAGAATTCCTACAAATTTAAAATTTAACTATTTTTATGTTAACACTGTTGATTCGCATTAAAAAATCTTTATACATATATGTATATAAGGTATAAAATGAGAGTTTATTTCTTTACAGCAAATAAAAAATGACAGAAATGAAAACAATAAATTATATTCCGACTTTCCTTCATGTTACGATATTATCACATGTTATTTTAATGCTCCGCTCACATTTAAATAATTTGCAACTTTATGCTCTTGGAGTCAGTTTTGATTCGTCTCAGGCGATATCTTGCAAATTTATTCCATATTGAACGTGATATCGGAATACATTAACAAGTATATTTCACGTCACAACACAAGGGTTTAATACGGTGTTTCGATTAATAAATTAAGCATATCGATTCTTATTCGCTAATACTCCATATTATCTGAAGACTATGTAAAATTTGATGTTTTTTATTGCATTTGTTACGCGATAACAAAAATGAGTGAACAAAGCGCTCGCGCTGACGATATTTGTTGAGGTTTTACTACTCGTATGTCAGTGATCTTGGATCTTAACGAACTTAGAATGTGATCATGAATTAGAATGATTTAGAATGTGATCATGAAATAACAATTTACATTTACGTGGCGTGCATTTTGTTTCTTTCTTTGTTGTTATAATAATAATATACTCACACGATCTAAGAGTAGACCCAAGATTACTTTTTATATTTCATATAGAAAATTAATGTAAATCCTTTTTTTATGTTAGCACTTAACAAGTTTAAGGCGTGTACATAAATCTGTGCTAGTATATATTATATTATTTAACATAAGAACTTCACAAACGTTAACATTTAAACATAATTTTGTACTTTATAAATTACAAACGAATTTCAACACCTGACCAAGTGCTCGGTTGGTTTTACCATATAATATTGCTCTAGAGGGACTATTTATTAAGGAAAATGATTTCGTTAGATGATTACACCTGTTTAATTAATACATACGTACATAAATTATAGATGTTAACAGGATGTCTGTGTTGGGCAATATAACACTGATATTTTATTGCGCTTGACGACATTGAGCGTACATTGAGTACATTGAGCTATGTTAAGACACTTTTACAATCACACACTTCACAATTTGATAAAAGATATATTATGAAAAATATACATATTAAAATACGGAAATATGCCGTAATAAAATTTAATGTTTTTTTTTAACCTTTTTCGTTCCACTGTTGGAAACAAGACTCCTATCATAAATCTAAATATCTGACTTAAATAGTTAAAGTATAATTATTAATATAATAATTGATCGGTTCAGCTGCAGTTAATCCTAGATTTGTAAAAATGCTTGAACTAAATAAACATCAATAATACAATATCGCTTGTAATATACACGCAGATTTCAGATTATGTCTAACATATGTATACATATAGACGAGAATAGAATCAAAGTAAACTCCTGACTCATATGTTTGTTGAAGTTTCTAGATAAAATTTCCGGACCGATTAATTTCTACCATGAGTTACTGGCAGAAAGTTATTTAAAAAAAAAACGATGTTTTAAAAGTTGATCATCAGAAATGTGATGCACACGAGATTTTGTCCAATAAGGTAAACAATTTTGTTAGTAAAAATACTGTATGACTATGTTTTTTGCTCCGTGATTTATCGGTGTGAAACGGAACTTTCTGCCAACTCCGCCTATTTATGATGTCAATAGATTTGGCGTTACTTCAAATTTGCCGCCCTAAGAGATTTATCATTTTCATGGCAAGATCGTTGAATACCTGGAAATATTCCTGTATCTGTTGTATGGTGAGATTGCTTGGCACTATGACAGAATTAACGGTTTTCGGTATTTGACATTGTCCAATAATTTTTTATTTATTTATTCACGGATGAAAAATAAATATAATATAAACAAAATTGCTGTTAAATTTGTTCGTATGAACAAACGTTCGTATGAACAATAAACAAATATTCTTTATCGTTGATCACGGAAGCATCTGTTGGACGACTAGGTGCTAGCGATTCGTGATAAGTTAGTCAGTTAGATAAGTGGGTCAGAATAGCTGTTTGACAAATCAATATTGATAAAATTGACAATTAAAAAGATACAAAAAAAAATACAGACGAATTGAGAACCTCCTACTTTTTTGAAGTCGGTTAAAAAGTGAATACAGTTGTATGGGTCAAACATTTCAAATTTAAAAAATGAATACACAATGACGCTTATAACTCAATAATACCTCGTCATTCATAGTATGCAAGCTTCTTTACCGTATCGCTAGCAGGGGAATGTACTGAGACAGGAACCGGTTTGGCCGGAGCCCGAAATCTCGTCCGATGCGGCTCAGTCACGCCCTCAGGCTCGTGTGTACACCGCTTTATCTGCCTCCTACGTAAGCGATTACGTAACTTTAAGAATGCTTAATATATAACGCCCCTTAAGATCATCTTATGTCTGTTTCGATTAGACCATAATTATAAGAAATTTAATGTACGAGTAATTGAATTTCTTAAGAACATTCATTCTTCTTTCTTAAGAACATATCTTTAGGTTTTTATATATTTTATGTTGTGAAAATAAACAAGTTGTTAATAGACAAATTACATGTAGGTAGTGTAGGTGCTCTTAGCTGGTTTTACATTCCTGTATTTGATGTTAAACATTATGTTTAAGGGCATTTATAGTTTAATTTAGTGTGTTTAACATTTAAATAACATTAATAAAGTGGTCATAAAATTATTGTATTAATAGTGCCATTTTGTCTGTTGGCACAAGATAGTGCTGTGATGTTTGAAGCCCTAAAATCATCTTTAGTGTTAGTATTATCCGTCAACATCATCCAGTCTGTTATTGTTAATGTCGAATACGATCGCCCCGTTGAATACGAAACTCACCAAAAAATAAGAAGTTCCAAAATCTTCAACATTAGCCGAGTGGACTTCAAACATCTCCATCAACTTTAGGGAGAGCGGAAAGTTGAACATATTTCTTTACTATTTTTAGCTTTTGTGTTATAGTAGTGATATTAGATTTTAATAACACGTAAGTAATTTGGTTTAATTAGACTTGCGTTTCGCCATTTGAATCTCAGATGCTGAAGTGAGATATTGAAATCAATACAACTGAGCTTAGTAACCGAGTGATGATAATACTTTGCTCACAATAAGCCACAGTTAGAACTGGCTCTTGATACGTATTTGAAATGCTAACTTCTATACATTATGTGCATATATTTATTTCAACGTACAAATTAAAATTAGAAACAAACCAAAAGTGGTATTTAAAAGGCTGATAGACATATAAAGTACTATAAAGGTAGTGATAAATTAAATGGAGTCGCTGTAACATAATAATTTTGAATGTAAATTTTAATTTTGTAACCGTAGGAAATTAATGAAACTCATGTTGTGCATTAAAATTAAGTGCATTACAATCGTAGATTACCATCCAATATAGCCCGATGCATTTAGCATTACCACCTATTAAAACAAGTCTAAATTCACTATTTTCATTCTATCTATTCTATTCTACTCTATTTCGTAACAAACAAAATGATATTAAATAAGCAAGCTACAAAATATGAAACTACAAAATAATTATTTTCGCCGGATGTTCTCGGTTGAGGTCGCATTCCAATTCAGTAGTGAATTGTGAGAAATTGTAGTTTTGACAATTTGTTAATGGCCCCTTACGACTTTACAAATATAATAGACCGTATTTTATCGTATTCTCTTGCTTCAACTGCAGAAACATGAAGCGACCAATTTTGATCAGCGGCTGAAGTTAGCGAAATTATGGTCAAAATATAAATGAAACCGGACATTTGGACTCTGCTATCTGCAAATTAATAGGGAGTTTGAATCTGTTTCAGATAATCAAATCGTGACAGATATAGAAAACAATACACAATCTGATAATATGGACAGTTCATAAAAATGCATTGCGATAGAAATCGGTCGATACTGGCCAGTGTAGGTTTGATTAAGCTGATAACTGCACTAGAAGGGGAAAAGACCTCGCGAACACTTTGATCAAGCTTTTTGAATATATTACTGATTTTAATACTTGTCGCAGCAGGTGAAGCTGATATTCAATTAGGTATTACTAACATAATGATAAATAGTTTCGTGAACACCTATTGAAAAGTAAATTTATTTTACAGTAGGGACTTCGAGTCACATAGTACTCGTATATTTTATAAAATAATAAATGCATGTTCTCTTTATAACTACCCACAAATAATTGCTTTTACAAGGATATCACGAAGTATCATGATGAAAAATGATCATAGCTTAAGTTCTTACTCTCATTCTTACGAATATGTTTATCTATAATGGAATTCCATCGACCGCTATTTTCAAGTTTGTTTTCAAAAGTGACTTAACAGTCCCATTCAGCGGTTTATGCTGTTACGATACTTGTTTGCAAGCTGCCTACATTTATTTCCTCATTAACGTTCCCATCGAAGGAGACTTCAAACTACCGCAGTTCTCCGGGACCCTTGACATTTCTGATTGCCTGCGCATAATCGAAGTAAGGAATAGTTTTTACCTATATCTAGGTTACTAGGAAATACAGTTAATATATAGAGTTTTTCTAATTTAGATTTTCTAGTAGTGGCTCGGAGTCTGGATATGTGCCGGAGCATGGCAATAGGCTCACCACCTATTCCATAGTGGGACGTAAACGTAACTGGTGAAACGTGAGAGCGCATTACATTCCTCTGCCTACCTCTGCGGGGATAACAGGCGTTATGTTACGTTTACAGGTAAATTAGGTACAGTCATTCTAAGCCGGGTTATTCTGATAAGTTATATTAAGAGTACCGATACCGACACTTTGTGTAAATATATTCCTTAGGCAGGTTAGTAAAATTATTATTTTAACTGGTAGTAACTTTCACGACGGGGTACGGTGACTAATAGGGGACGTTACAAGCACACCTCCGGAAACCGTATGCATTTTTACATATTTCGCTTAAAAGCGATGAGTAAGGCTATATTTTTTAAATTATTATGAACTTCGATGGCTACAACACATATTTTTAGTGACGTATGGAACGACCAATCTTTCTGTTAAATCTTTAAAAATTGAGATTATCGCAACTGAAAACAAGTGTTTATACCAGACCAAGAGTTTGTCGTGTCGCAGTCTTACCATTAGTGGGTGTAATATGTAAGTGGATTTATTTAATTATTAATTAACAAAAAAAATTGTGGGCTTTAAATGGATTTTTAATGTTACGATATTTATTTAATTTTAAATATATATATATTTAAGCGTTTAATATTACATTATCCAAATTGAAAGGCTGCCTAGTGTTGTGTAGATTTACGGAAACTACTTAGGACCCATGTGTTCTGCTACTAAAAAAACAAGTTAGGGTACATAATTAAAATATGAAATTGTTTTTTTTTATACATACCCGAAGTGCTTTTGGTGACTCTCCTATAGTTACTTATGTCCATCACTGAACAGTTGATATCAGTGGAGCCGCCACCGTCGCCATCTGTGTTGCGTTAAAGAAAAACAAAATCTGTTCGCATACGTTTGTACCTACATTAAACTTTACATAAATACGTCTTATCACGTCAAGGTTATCATATATTATTATATTTATATACATTTTTTTATTTGCCTCTTAAATAATTTTCTGGCCCGTTCTAAGATAAAATTCTAGGTTTTATCTTTTTTGAATTATCATATTACATGCGTTTATAAATATACAAATTTTGATTTACAACTCTCTTCTCTTCATCATGATAACCCTTTCATAGTTCAAATTTCGAACAAGGATCTGCTTTTATAATGAAAATAGTTCAGGCCACAGTCTGTCAATTAGATCCAAACATCACACGTCTTAAGACATTGTGTTGATATCTGAGATGAGTAAGCTTCTGCTCAATATTTTCCCTGTCTGTAAGCAGCACGTAAGTTATAATAGTATTATAAGTATATTTATTACGAGCTGTGCCCGCTACTTCGTCCGCGTGGAGTTCTAAAATTCTAAAATGAAAGTAGTAAATGATAGTGGCTCGGAGACTGAAATTGTGCCCGATGTATGGCAATAGGCTCACTACCTATTCCATAGTTCCATTACAGATGTGATGTTACGTTAAGTTTTACTTACATAACATAGAAAACATACAAAATTGTCACATCTTTGACATTTTATAAATTGGAGCTTGGAGCGGTTAATTATATTTAAATGTGTATCATATTAACATTTTGACATCATTAGTGAACTCCTCCAGCGGCAAAACCGAACAATTTTTAATTTATGTAAATAAATAAATTAGTCGTTAATTAATTAATAAGTTAATTGATCTGTTAATCATTGCATAATAATAGAGCAATAATTATATTATTGTTTTAAACTTCAGTTGCGATAAAAATGCAAAATAAATTGTTTTGAGTAAATTTTACCGGTAAGTATATACATAAATTATATTTTTTTAATGAATAAGTTAAATTCATTTACGGATGTTAAATGAATGCATGTGCGTCAAGTGTAATAAAAAACTGTTTCTATCGTCATAAGGTGAAACAGAAAGTGCTAAAACCTTTGTAAATGGCATTTCATTACTTATACTAAATTTTGTTTTCACCTTGCGAGCTTCGAGCGTTCTCTGGTGAATAACTCAATTGTTTTAGAATAAGTATGGCTATAATTTGATCTATAGAGGTTTCAATGTCATAAACAATGTTTTGGTTACTTATTTTGTTTTTGATTAAAGATGTATATATATTTTACCATGTGATAAAAATGGTACTTAAACGAGCAGGCTGTACAATTCAATACATGTCGCAAGTATCAACTTACGATTAACTACATAGCAAACAATCTTAACCAGGTCAGTAGGAATATGATGGTGTTGGTTATTACAACAAGTATTTATTGTTAGAGTCTATCAGCTCATCATCATCAGCCTATCCCAGTCCCCTGCTTGATATAAGCCTCCTCAAAAAGCGCCTTCGCGCCCTGTCAACTTTGTCGCATCCAGATTCTGCCTGCAATCAATTAGGATTAATTCTTGATAGTAACATAAAAAAACGTAACATCTCGCTTGTAATCCCCGAAGAGGTAGGCAGAGGAATGTAAAACATTCCCACATTTCACCAGTTACGGGTACGTCCCACTATGGAATAGACGGTGAGCCTGTTGCCATACACCTGGCTCATATCCAGACTCCGGGCAACTAGTAGAAAATCTAATTAAAAAAATTTAATAGTGCCAAACCCCGGAAATTGAACCCAGGACCTCCCGATCCGCAGATGAACTTGCAACCAACACTACCAACAAGTATACGTATGACAATCACTCAACAAAAATGTTTGGTTAAAAATTATTCCACAGTAATAATACTATCTGTACATGTGAATATATTGTCGCTGTTTATACGAATCACTAAATTATACAATATAGGGAGACATCTTGTTTTTTAACAATCAGAGCTAAAATTTCCGTGGAAAATTTGCAGAGTACTTCGATATGAACGAAAAATAGAAGATTATTTATTATTACAATCTCGGTATTGTACTGTATTTATACTTACATTTAATTAATGCGTTCATTCTCGTTGTATCAATATTGTGCCAATGATTGCAAACCCGCCGTGCCCTTATCTGCTAAAGCTAAAAATACACCGCGGAAAGATTGGGGAGCGCACACAGCTTAGCATTAACGATCATAGATAATGGACCCACATACTGTCCTTACTACCTCTCATTATCTTATTGCATTCAACTACATATCTAATTAGTTTCACGTCCCATATACACGTTCTAAAAATATAATAATTTATACGTATAAAATGCTTAATTTATGTAGCCTTTGCCCTCTATTTCTCATTCAAATGTGTATATTTTTCTTCATTACGGAAAAAATATACGATTGGACTTTGAAATTGCGGTATTTAAGGATAACTTACAGTGCCATCTGTGAAGTCGTGCAGAACTACGGTTATGGCAGTTCGGCTATTGGTCACTAGGTGGCTCTCTAAAAGACATCATCGATTCAATTGGGTAATACTAATTAAAATATTTAAAATATTTTGATACCATAGTACTTAATATACTTAAATAAATTATTCATTATTGAAAATTGGTTTTGTTTTTCACATTTTAATGGACATATTTATTTACGCTTATTAAGCTCTACAGAATTAAGATCCGCTTTCCTTGAGTGAAAGGTCGAATTTTATATCACTAGACTCACTACATTTTGCGCTTGAAACCTAAGCTATCGTAATTGTTACAACTGTGAATGTTAAATGTCTATATAAATGTCTAAAAATATTCATGACTGTTATGATTGTATTTTGTTTATATGAGATTAAAGTTAAAATTTTTTATACTCCGATATGTTCCAATAAAGAGTTTGTCAAGAGGAAATATAATTGTAGTTTATTAAATTGGAATATTTTTTTTATAAAGAAATTCTGGTGATTATCGTTTTATACATTTGCAATATTATAGAACGTACGAGTATACAATAAGTTTCAACATATGTTGTTATTTATTGACCTGCCTTTTTGACTGCCTTGTTGGTCGAGTGGTTCAAACGAGACTGCTAATTATTGGGTTTTTCTTACTTCTTTATAATACGTATAGTAGTTCGGAGTCGAAATTTGTGCACGGTGTATGGCAATAAACTTCTGCCACTATTCCATGATGGGACGTATCTATAACATAATAGGAGAATTGTGGGAGTGTACTACACTTCTATCTTTCTTCGATTTTTACTTCTAATTTTGCGGATGCTGTATACATGTACGTTAAGTAATTAAAAATTATTATTTTAAGTTTTGAACTATACGTTGTACATATATTGTCCCGGTAAATAGACGTAACATCATGTCCGTGATTACAGGGGATTCCGTAAGAGGTAGGCATAGCTGTGTAGTACACGCCAACGTTTCACCAGTTACGTTTACGTCCTGGTATGTAATAGGGGGTAAGTAGCCTTATGTAGGTAACTGATGAATTTAATAGAGTTAGTGTATAGAGGCTCCACTGTAAATGTTATTGAATAAATATAGAAGGATTTAGAATTGTTTCGTTGTTATATTATTATGTGTGTGTTCATGATTTCATTTTCTATATAAACATGTATTTAAATTTATAACATTCAAATGAAAGCATTACTAAGGATTCCCGATACACATTCACAACCATTATTTCATTTAAGCTTACATTTACGAATGATTCCATACAGCATAATATTCGACGCCCACATTAATTTATTTTACGCAATTCGTGTTACTGTCATATTAAGCGCACGAAGAAAAAGTGATCATATATACAAGCCCTTAGAACAGTGTCCTCGCGAGCAAACGTATATTAGTGCGGTACAGGGCGACACCGCGTGTGCAGATGGAGTGCCACTATAGATAGGTGTAGGGTGCAAATTATAAGAATGAGCGATTGTAACAAATACTATAAAATTGGCGCACCAATCTCTTTTTCACAAGTGCGGTAGACTTGCAGCGGGTTCCTCTTCAACTTCTGAATTATTTAAGTTTTACATTCATTCTTGTCATGTTCATGTAATTGACATAAAAAGTTTTAGCATCATCATAAACTATTTTATTTGTTATTGATGCACTGTTGGACACGGGTCGTTTCTTAGCATTAGCAGGCTGAAGTCATAACCTGTCACGTTAGCTAAGTGCGGGCTAGCAGACTTCACACGCCGTAAAGAATATTTAGGTGAGCTTTATGATATGCCCGTGTTCTCAAGACATTCGCATACATCATTACAATAAGTGACATTTAAATATAGATCAGAAGTATCAGATATATTATGCGAATGTTGATGGAGTCCAAGATTTACCTGTATGGATCAATATGCTAGATATTGGCTGCAGAATCGCGGCAGGTATGAAAGGATAGAGATTTGACACTCGGCGCTTTCTGCCTACCCTATTTAGAACTTGGTGTTAAGATATGTATGTTTATACATATGTAAAGGGATCAGTAAATAATTGAAACATGTAATAACATGAAAAACGATATGTTGATATTTAATAAACTTGTCGGCACTACAACTACTCTTTTTCCACGTAGCCAGATTAACAAAGATGCGCGCAGAAGTCATGAATAGCTTTTTCCAGCCATAGATATCTGCAAGCAACTGAAAAGAGGACATAAGAATAATATGTCACTGTCAACTAAGTGACTTAGTTTGTTACCAATTCTATTCGAAGTTAGTCACAGGTGCATTCGTTTCTCTGACGACTGAGCTGGTCACCTCCAGTATACGCATAGACGGAGAATTATACCATTCAAGCAGAAATACAAATTGCTGCAATAACAATTGCTTTTCGGTCAAAATACCGGTAGTACTTTGACAGGCGAAACAGTTACCCATTCTACCACTAGTAAAATTGTGGGTATGGCATCGGATAATGAAATGCATTGCTTTCATATATTTTTCTAAAATATTTCTATTGTTAATGGTTTTTCGCACATTACGGTTTCTTATGTATGTAAATAAGTTGGACGTCATGCATAAGTGTTGGTTATAAAATCAGTCTGAGCTGCTTGCCAAAATTGTGTACGTGTCGAGACTTATATGGTACCTCCGCCCACTCAAGATAGCACGCGCGTATGGAATCGTACACACATAATGGTATGTAAGTTTGCAATAGTACTTACATATGCATGCAGCTACATAATATATGTTGGCCGTGCTCTTACTGCACTGATGCGTTGATTTATTACCATCGATACTCCAAGTGAATTAATGCTAATAGAATATATTAAATAGCGATTAATAATTATCATATTTATTTAATATGTTCTTTCATATGTAGGTACCTCGTTTAAATCGTTGTAAGTTATAATAGCCATAAGTTAATGCATCAAATTGAGCGTTTTATCGACGTTTTGTGACACATAAAATGTTTGTTTTAAAATAAAATTCAAGAAACTGCTTGTTCAATGCAGAACTAAACGTTGCAACTTTTTTTTAAAGACATATAGTATTTCTACGAAATATTTTTGAATTTCTAATTTGTGATGCCACCAGGGATCCATCGATGAAAAGTAATTAAAATGTATTATCTTAAATATTTACCCGTAAGTTATACATATACTGTGTGGGTGAAAATACATAACATCAGACCTGTATCTCACCGCCGGGATACGTAGATGGTTGGAAGGATGATCGTATACTTCCACGTTTTATCCGTTTATATCGCATCATGGAATAGAGGGTGAGTATATTGCCATGCATCAGACACAAATACTACGAGTTATTAGTAATTTCAAGTCAGAAAACCTAATAGTAGACGACCGGGAGAGTGAACTCAGGTCCACTCGCAATCACTGGAAATTATACATATGAGTATATAATAATCCTCTAGTCACTTTAAATTTGATTGACAGACTGCTTCGTTAGTCGTGTTGGTTGCAAGCGCGACTGCCGAACTTGAAGTCCTGGATTCAAATCCCGGTTTAGACACTATTATATTTTTCTAATTTAGGTACACTAGTGTTGGCTCAGAGTATGGATATTTGTCGATGCATGGCAATATGCTCCTGGTATACCTATTCCATAGGGGAACCTAAACGTAACTGATGAAACGTGGGAGTATTGTACATTCCTCTGCCTACCTCTACGGAGATTACAGACGTGACGTTACGTTACGATGTTACGTTATAAGGCAATCAAATCTGTCATGTCATAAATCCGTATCGCTAATCGCTTTTCACTGAAACCACATATCATCAATAGCCATAAGCTGTGTATCGGTGTCCAATGTTGGAAACGGATTTCATCACATTTCGCTGGTTTTAAGGAAAATGTGAATATAATTATAAATATAATTCTACCTCACAAAATATATTTCAGTAGTTACTTCATTTCTATCTATGCTGGTGAAAGATTCTGTTGATGAAAAATACATAAGGTTTGAAAATATTGACTTGTAGTTTCTAATCCTTCCGAATCAGACCTCAAAACCCAAATCCAAAGCGATGCATTGAGTAAATGTTGATGGTTTATTTAACCTCTAAGATAACTAAAAAACTTTGAAATAAAACTGTTATTGTAACGTAATCTGTGTATATAAATTCATTACTTAAAAAAACTTGACTGCCTCGTTGGTCGTGTTGGTTGCAAGTGCGACTGCCGATCGGGAGGTCCCGGGTTCGATCCCCGGGTCG
>DWDU01000483.1:0-18732 GCA_018245575.1 Jemadia suekentonmiller | reverse complement strand
ATAAATATTTAATCAATTATTATTATGAGATAGGTTTTACGTGCGTCATTTAGATAATACGATATATAAAAAAATGAGCTGTAACAATAATTAATTACATAATATCTATGTTATTAAAAATTTTGATTGCAAATAACTTGTTATGGATCTTTGATGTAATAAATACTTATCATTGCAGCCAAGTCCCCAATGCTCTTCAGCTGTAACAACTGTATAAGATCCGATTCACCCTGTCTTTCAAACTACTGAAAAGCAACATTTAGAGCTTCAACAGCTTCTGTGTGAGATGATACTTGACATACATCCCCAGTTCAGTCTCTTCTTTATCTTCTCTCTCTCTTATTACTGTTCAAATTGTTAATGATTTCTTCATCAGTTAATATTTGGAATGAAATGAAACAGAAACAAACACTATACTGTAAACTAATGACAGCAGAGATTGTAAGGTCGGAGGCGGGAGCAAACTTGTAACTTGTCTTGTTGTGCCGTCAGAACACTTTTAAGTTCTAAGTTCTTAAATGATTGGATAATCGAGATTCTACTGTACATGACTTCACGCCAGGTTCTATATGGGGTAAGCAGAGAGCATAGAGTTCCAATCTCTATCTGCACAAACCTACCGTGCTTCTTCTACATTGAGCACTCTCATCATACATCCACACTGGTATCGGAGACTTCTGTCTCCCCTATCTGTCAGTATCTGGTCTATTTGATCAATATATATTAGGGCATTATTAATGTATATGGTCAAAATATCACTTACATATTTAACAGTTATTAGATCAATACTTTTAGCACAGTAATCATGGATAGATTTTATGTACATTAAAATCAAAAATAAAATCTTTAGGGAAAACACCCAGCTTTAAATTTCTATACAAACATTTATATAAAGTGCTGTTTGTTTAAGTTGTTACAAAATTACATGATTGTCATAGTGTATCGGTCCACTGTTGGACATAAGCGTCTATAGAGAGGGTTTTTGCATATTATAATCCCCAAGCTGTGCACATGACTTGAGAATCACAGAGCAAAGCTTCCGAGACCGCCGGCGCATCTTTCCGTCGGCTTCCTCACTATTTAGCTTGTACACAACAATTGCATCAGCAATGTTTGAAAATTCCAGTGACATAACAAACATGTTACAACTTGTCCTATCAAGTCCGTGTGTCACACATTGAGGTGAAACAAGTTTGATTTAGACACCATTGTTGACACCAATCGGCGCCATACTAACTTGTTTAACGAGTTTTATTTGTGTCTGTTAAGTTCTTTATTTTTTTTAGCACATGTTAATATTGTGCTTTGAATTGAAGTCTGATAAAGATGTATGACACTGCGGCAGTGCAGTGTCGACGTGTGAGGGATCTGGTGCCATAATGTAATATTATAATCATTATGATCCTTGCAATATGGTTGGTATGTCAAAATTATGTTATCATTATGAAAAAAACATCACACCTGTAGGGGGTACAGGTGTAGGCATAATAAATAAGTTTTCATATTAACTGCCTCGTTGGTCATGTTGGTTGTAAGTGCGACTGCCGATCAGGAGGTCCCGGATTCGATTCCCGGGTTGGGCACTACTAAATTTTCTAATTTAGATTTTCTAGTAGTGGCTGAGAGTCTGGGCATGTGCCTGATGCATGGCAATAGGCTCACCACATATTCCTTAGTGGGACGTAAACGTAACTGGTGAAATGTGGGAATGTTCTACATTCCTCTGCCTACCTCTTCGGAGATACAGGCGTGACATTACGTTTTAGAGAAACCGATTATATATAAGTATATACAATTATAAGTCAAATTAAATACTGGAACATAGTCATCACACAAAAATATGTCCTGGATGAGAATCCAAAATATGACCTTCAAATTCAGTCAAACTACTGGAGCAATGGAATGGGCCAGTCATACTATTAGCTCAGTAAGTGTTGTGAGAATTTCGGTTAAAATCGGTTAAATCACAGTTATATAACACAATAACAACACCATGTGATACAAACAGCTGACATCTGCCTCAAAAAACGCCTACGCTGAAGAAAAAATCTCAATTTCGCACCTTACTGTCAATTTCTAGGTGAATTTTACCTTATGATTAAATATGTAGGGTATATTTTCCTTCGAAGGTTACCTTTCACCACACGTGCAACCGTTTTAAATCTCAATAAGTGCTGTTTGGAATTCTGTCATCATCTTTATAGAGTCCATATTACAACGGGCACTAAAATTCGTAAGTGAGTCGATTCGTATTTAAATTCCGAATTTTTTTTCGGTAACAAATTCACTCGTTCCAAATACAAAATTGTCTTTCCGTAACGTACGAAAATAAACTGTAACGAAACCTATCATGGTGTATTTCGAATGGTGACAATGTAGATTTAAATTTTAAGACGGTTCAGGTGTTCAACCGGTGTTTTGTTGAACTTGCGTTCGTGTGAGTTTTCTTTTCGTCGTGTTTGTGTGTCGTGCAAGTGTATGTTTACATGTGTGCGTGTCTGTATGTATAACCATTAAGAATAATATATGAGGGCGCATTAGAATAGGGAGATTTTTTAAATGTATTTCTCTTATTGCAAAATCGGTTTGTTCTGGATCCTGCTGCGTATACACACAAGGTTGTATTTTTTATGTTGTTTTTTTTCATCGCATTTTTGTTATAAATTAAATTTTGGTTATATCTTGGTTATAAATTAAATTGTTTTATTATTTTTTCTTCCGAAACGTTCGACAGTACCATTTTTTCTATCCTTGCCACATATTAACGAGTACTCAATTTGTTCCAGACTGTTCGACAGCCCGCACACTCCCAAGTCGCTGTTGGAGAAGTGCTCCACGCCGTCCCACAATCCACCAAGGTCGAGGTTATTTCCGCCCAAATTGAACGCGCCCGCTGGTACGTTTGATAACAAGTATTAGCGTACTTTAAATATGTAATTTATATTTTGGCAAAGCAACCCCGAAGACATCATCCAGCAGCTTTGAGTGACAGAAATACGTAAAGTTGCTGATGTTTCGAATAATAACATTATGCATACACAATATTAATGTGAATAATCAGATTGTTTTTGTTTATCCGCAAGGCATGCCCTCCGGTTCGTCTCACCACCTCCACCCGCCGTCGGGCGACGAAGACAGCGCCCTAGGCAGCCTGCCACCAGACGAGCCCCTGGATGACTCAAGACCACCTCGAAGACCTGTTGCTAACATAAACCCTTTTACACCTGATGGTGAATACAAAATTCCTTTACCAGGGAAATACATAGTTCCTTTTTGATATGTAAACAATGGTATCACTTATGTGATATAACCGTGCTACCGTATTCTTACAAACGTAAATCACGCTTATAATGCCCGAAAAGGTAGGCTGAGGAGTGCAGGACAGTCACACGTTTCATTTACCGTTTTCTTATAGTGTTTATTTATTTATTTATGTAATTAGCTTAAATAGTGTTGTTATAATTATTATATGAATAAATGAAGACTGAATATTGATTATATTTAGAATCAAACTTAGCTATAATTGGTTTGATTGTACTATGATTTTTGTGATAACTGAGAAGAATACTTTCAAGGTTTTATATAACAAGCTAAATATAGCGTCAGCTTATCGTGAGTACTAGTGCCCATTGTTTGTAGTGTGATAATTCGTAGAATCTAGTAATTTTCTTCATTTGAATATAAATTTTGACCTCATGTTTCACGCCTGTCATGTCTAGATTTTTGTACCTCTGTAAATATTATATGTAATTATCCATTTGTCACAGGTCAAGCATTAAACAAGAAAAAACGCGCGTTGTCCAAAACGCCAACCATGTGGGGGGACGCCACGCCAGAGCAGCCAGCCAAGAGGCTTCGGGTGAGTTCATGATTCATTGTGGTCGATTGGCCCTACCGAGGTTTGACCATGAGTGTCTACATGATCATCGAGCCCTCTTGTTTTTCCACCGAGGGCAGCCTAGCTTACACAGTGGCCACGTTAGTTTCAGGTGTAAATTATATTAGTTGTATATGATTAATGAAATGACAGACAGAAGAGTGTTTTATGTAATGTTACGTTTCCTGGATCCGTGGCAGGAGTCGAACATATCGCGGTACAACGTGGAGTTCGTGGAGCTGGGCGAGATCGGCAGCGGGCAGTTCGGGCGCGTGACGCGCTGCGTGAACAAGCTGGACGGCTGCGTGTACGCGCTCAAGCGCTCGCTGCGGCCCGTCAAGGGCTCGGCCGCCGAGCGCGCCGCGCTCACGGAGGTGTACGCGCACGCCGCGCTCGGCAAGCACCCGCACGTCGTGCGGTGAGTCCACACTCGCCGCGCACTCCCCACACACTGGCTCCGTCCCGGCATGACGCCAGGTCCCTGACAACGTAGCTAGAGAGCACCGAGTGCCAAATATCTCTATGCTCACCTCCCTCCCTCCCAATATGAAAAAGCTTAAAGTCCTAGTCCTTGTTGCTTTGTATAGTGGTGTTGAGAAAGTAGTGTGAACTGTAAACTCACCGATGCCAAACTTATCATGTACACATAAAAATATATAATGTTAGTTAACGTGATCCTTTGTAACCAGGTATTACTCGGCGTGGGCTGAGGACGACCACATGATCATCCAGAACGAGTACTGCGACGGAGGCTCTCTACAGCAGATGATGGAGAAAGGGCCATTGCCGGAGTCAGAGTTGCTGCTGTTACTGGCACACATCGCTGATGGACTTGCGTGAGTGTCAGCATTAATTCAAAGCACTAGTTTTGTAGAGGGCTTACGGGGCCTCACAAATAGTGGGTTATACTTATCTTCTTACTACACTACCTTGTTGAGACATAACAGCAAGAGAGAAGACTCCGAGAGGAACTCTGAAAGTAACATCACACTTGTAATCCCTGAAGAGATACACAGAGGTGTACTGAACTCCCTTATTTCATCTGTTACTTTCACACCACAGAATTCAAGCTTGTCTTAAATATCTTTTATCCTTGTCTCTGGCACTGAAAGTGCTTATCAAGAGTGCTATAAACATGCACTTAGTATACTACCAGCCTCATTCATGCTATGGATTTTGCATTGATAGTTAAGTAAGACACACTCATTAGTGAGGAACACAAATGTTATATTATTGTAAACGATTTTTTTTTCGACATTCTAAAACATTCTTGTATCTTCCATAACATGACGAGCTCTAACTGTCGCAAACGTGTTGCCACTGTTTTTGTATCAATTTTTTAATTATCTCGCCTCACCGCCGCCACCCGACTGGGCAGTGCCGGCGGCGCGGTGACTGTCGCTATGTCGACCTTTTGATTGTATTGCTTTTGGGTAATAGGAACTAGTAATAACATGAGCGTTGCCGGGCGCAGGTACATCCACTCGCTGCAGCTGGTGCACATGGACGTGAAGCCGGGGAACATCTTCGTGTGCCTCGGGGACGGCGCCGCCGCGGACTCCGACGACGGCTACGAGGACGACGAGCCCGCGCACGCGGCGCTGCACAAGTTCAAAATTGGTTTGTGATATATATATCGTCCACCCCTTGCTTTCACTCTTCCTCCTCGCCCTGTACACCCTTTCCCTACTCGCTAGCCCACGTCCAATACCACTCGTCCCCCTTACGCTAATCAACACCCTTGCGCCCCATCCTATGCTAATCCTACCTATCGCTAACACCTCCTTTTGAATTCCCTATCTTCCCCCCGATTCCCTTTCTCCTTCCTCCTTCCTCCTACCTCCCCCGTGTCGCCGACGTCCGGCTACCTCACAGCCTCGCTAGCCAGCTGCCTCGCCAAATTGTTGGCGTATTATTAATTTTCCGCTGTCACCTAATTGTTGCTTATATAGAGTAACACCTGCAGCCTGTGTGCCTCAGTTGCGTATGCTTAATTAGATTGTTCCGAATCCTCGCAGGTGATTTAGGCCACGTGACGTGCGTGTCCTCCCCGTCGGTGGAGGAGGGCGACTGCAGGTATCTACCCAAGGAGGTGCTTCAGGAGGACTTCAAGCATCTCACGAAAGCGGATATATTCGCTTTTGGTGAGTCTTTAATGTATTATTAATTGGTTATCAATTGTGATATACCTTCATTACGGCACCAAAATATCCTAGCAACACATGAAATGAAAGATTTATTTTATGTAACATTTTACATAAAATTCCTACTCAGATCCATGAAGCAGAGCAGAGTTTATTAATTAAATTATTTGTTTTACTCAGATAATAAACATGATGCTATTAATGTTGTCCCCAGGCTTGACACTGTTTGAAGCGGGCGGTGGTGGTCCCCTACCGAAGAACGGTCAGCAGTGGCACGACATCAGAGATGGGAAATTGCCCACATTGCCACATCTGTCGCGAGAGCTGAACCAGCTGTTGAAGGTGCGTTGTTATTGTCACTCTAAATCTCCACCTCTCTCATCTCATCCTCTCTGTCTTCTGACATGCAGTGTATATTTCTTTAAAGGCAGGTAACACATTTATAAGTCCTCAGATGTTGCAGATGTGTACAGGCCATGATAATCGTTTAACATGAGG
Organism: Jemadia suekentonmiller; assembly: GCA_018245575.1. NCBI lineage: Eukaryota > Metazoa > Arthropoda > Insecta > Lepidoptera > Hesperiidae > Jemadia > Jemadia suekentonmiller. Next base: position 12,213 of record DWDU01000483.1, on the reverse strand, counting down.
TGAGCCCTCTGCCTCCTCGCCAAGCCACGCCTTCGTTGTTTTAAAAATAAAAACTGACTCAAAAAATGTGTACTCACAGAAAATGGTGGACCCAGACCCAACGCAGCGGCCGTCGGCGGCGCGGCTCCGGAGACACTCGCTGCTGCACCCGCCCGGGAACAAGAGCAAGGCGCAGCTGCGGAGAGAGCTGGCGGCGGCCAAGCTCAAGAACGAGCTGCTGGCCAGGAAGCTGCAGGAGGCCGCACGGTGAGCAGCTATCTCTTCTACAAATATTACAAATGCAATTTTATAGTATGTCATATTGTAAGAGTTATTTTTCTGTTTTAATTGCCAATTCCGTTACTATTTCTCATAAAGTTTTTTAGGATATTATCAAAATGAAAAGCTTCCCTTCGTTATTGTGAGGAAGTTTAGTATCCTTAAACATCTCGATTCATATAAATCTAATGTGGTGGCATAATGGAATAATGAACACCGCTACTGAATTTTCCGTCCTTCGGTATCTGTAGTGGGAACGAGTTAGACAAATTCATCAGCCGGCTGGATACATTTGTTTATGTTGGTTGAACGTGGACTGTGTCCGCTGCAGATGTATCAAGTCGCTGACGCCGAACCTGGTGGCCAGCCACGAGTCGGCCAAGTACCGCACGCGCGCCGCGCGCCGCCTGCAGCGCGCGCCGCCGCGCCGCGCCGACTAGCTGCGCCGCACGCGCGCACGCACGCACGCACTCACAGATATTCATCAGTGATCCGAGAATCGCTCCACTTGGATACCGTACAGTTGAGGACGATACAGATGAATACATACAATTACAACTATATTATTAATATTATAACTAGGTGGTTATGTAATATTTGTGTTTTCGGGTTACGTTATATCTCGTGTTTGATACATATGAAGAAGCAAAGTGTTGAGCTAAAGTAAACTATCTGCTAAAATACAGTAGTCAAAATGTCCCAGTAAAGCACAGAATTGTTCCTAAACAATTCTTCGTCTGTATTTGTAACTCGCAGGAGTTGGCTAGGCTCGCTGTGATGACGTCACAGCGCCGCGGCGACGCGTCGGGGGTGAGGGTGGTGGGCGGCGGAGGGCGCCGTCGCGTGTAAGGGAGACGCATTCGGCGCAAGTGTCATGTTGATTTCTGCGTGTTGCAAATTCACATTCTCATAGTAGACTTTTTCTTAAGTGTAAATTATCTCTTAGACTTTTTACGAAAATATAAAAAATTGACTAAACTCAGCAGTTTAATAAATTACTAAACTATCTTAAAAGTATATACGCTATAAATGAACACTCCGAAATGTAATATTTGGGAATAATTTTAACAGGTCAATGTTTTATCTATCAATAGTGACACTTCCATTTATAAAACGATTTTGCGTTTAGGGTTGACATGTGTATGTAATATGAGTGATGATTTTCATTCTGATTCTGTTACAATTTATGTATGTACTTATTAGTAGAGAATGTTCTTGTCCATTATACTCCTTAATCATGTCTCGAAGGCCTGTCTAAAACACGAGACATTAAGGTTTCTCGTGTTTACTTCAATCTCATGCTCATGCTCAGGTATACTTCAATCTCATTTCAACATTTATGATTGTGCTTAATTTCCAATAATTCAGATATAAGGACTTCAGTTAGAAATATAGGTGTCGGCTCCATTCTGTTCCTTGCTTTGATCTGCTGTCGAACAAGTGGACTGATGACTGAGAAAGACAGCTGGGCACCGCTGACTGATGCGACCATAGATGGGATGTCCGGGTTCACCTAAAGATGTGGTTGTCCCCCCCATTTAAAAAATAAACTGACTGCCTCGTTGATCGAGTGGTTGTAAACGCGACTACTGATCGGGAAGCCCTAGGTTCGAACCCGGACTCGAATACTATTGGGTTTTATTAACTTGGAATTCCTATTAGTGGCTTGCAGTCCCGATTTGTGCTCCGAGCGCGGCAATACGCACATCCCTTATTCCATTGTGGGACGTAAACGTAACTGGGGAAACGTGGCAATCTGTTACAATCGTTTGCTTACCTCGGAGTTTTCTTGGCATTGTGTGCAAATGACCTAAAATAAAAATAATAGATTGCCAATTATACCGGGCGTCATTACAGTATCATCACGCTCAAAAATAGTTTTGCGTCGTTAAAAAATCGGAATATTTATATGATTTGAACATACACTTGGTTGAATAATTCAACTTTCCTTGTTTTTGATGTGTATGTGTGGTGTATAATTGAAAAAGGAACATTTCCCCTGTTCATTCGGATGATTGTGTTAACGGGTCAATTAATATTCATTATAAGTGACTAGTTTGTGTAATTGAAGTCATTTATACAAATTTAGTTACGGCTTCACTCATTTATACGCACCTAGTTATGAATCGGCGACTCATGTTGATTGGACGAACTAAAGTTGTATAATTCGGTGGTTTTTTCGTCTAAGTTTGACATATTTATTATTTTGCCCTCTTTTTCTTGCTCTATGATATTACACGAAACGATTACGATTACTTGTCAATTGAGGTTCAATAAAATATACGTAGCCCTTAAACACATATATGTCAGATATTGATTTGAATTGTGATGTTTTATACAAAACGGTATGCCTCGGAGTGAAAATACGATAGTGAACACACCAGGTTATTTGTTAGAAGGGAACGGCGACAGGTTTTATACCTGTCTCCCTTCGCCCTCGGGTGACATACTGATGTCACAATGTCCACGTACCCTCGCCCTCTTCACGTGACATCTCTATTGAATGTTCACTCACCTGAAAATTTTCAGCCGTTAAAGGCAATAACTGTATACCGTATACTATTTTGATCGGGCTAATGAATATTATTATCGATATAATCTCAGATGCGTCTGTGGTGTGAGAAAAATCAGTGATGGTTTAAAATGTAAACAGTATGTTCCAATTGAATCTTCCAATGTCTCCTTCTCTTGTTGTGATATCTCGTTGAAAAAGAATAATACTGTTAAGTACGTTACGTTTTTAGTTGTAAGTGATGTTTTGTGTTTTCTCGCTGGCTGGCGATTCTTGCGATTTTAATAGTACTTGGAACTGATATATATGTATAATATGTACAACCGAAGCGATACGCTAACTTTGAGCCGTATTCATTAATTCGGCTTGCTTCAGGATTTTTTCAGAGCAGCCTCAGAAGTTTATGTGAGGATTGTCCTTTTTCAAATGTAGAATTCGCGTCAGATGCAATCGCAAAAATAGCATTTCCAAAAAAAAAAAAAAAAGAAAACTATAATCGCAGTTATCTATCTTAGTCGATAGGCCCTTAGTTGTAGCAGAGGTGTAACTTAGTGATAAAAAATAAAACATAAATAAATAGATAGATATTATTCAATAAATGTATGTAATATTTATATTAACTATAATGTGTATAGGTGTGGTGTAGAGGTAAGGAATTATATACGCGAACAGAGCGCCGCTGTCGGCAACACGAGCACTCCTCAGCGCCGACTGTCCGTTGTCTTGAGTTATATTTAATCTCTTAACTATAGCCGATTACGGCATTTGTGCTTGTCATGGAAACCACAACACTAATAGTGCACAAATTACAATAGAATTCGTGGAAACTAAAAGTGTATAAGTGTCAAGGGAAGTTTTGATGGTGTGTATAAAACGTGGTGGCGACGTGTAAGTATACTATTTCGTTGGCGTAGCGCGCGGCGGATGGTAGCTGAAATGAATTTAGATTCTGTGGTTTTTTTTATGTCTGTTTCTATGTTCGTTTTAATGTAATTTGAAGCGCTCGTATTTTAAAACATAAGATGTAATCGTTTTTATGTAATTCTTGTATTATAAGTCTCGTTGCTACGTCTCGAACATACGACCCCAGTGCCTTGTTTATACTTTAATTATAATATACTTGTATTTGTCGCACTGTAATTCGAGTGAGTGGAAGACGAGACGACTTATGACATTGCTCCATTGTAAAATATATACTTGTATACAATGAAATTCTAACTATTTAATTAGCAGCGACACTCCTTCAAGACCGGAACTCATTGTTATGTGACGTCTTGAAAGGTTTCTGATGTGCTTCGCCTGATAATAGATAGTAATCAGTGTCTTAAGCTGTGCAGAATATAATATTTAGATGATTTCTATGTCCGGTACCATGTACATTTGTAACAATTCCGAGGAAGTACGTCACGTTCCCTCGACTCGGGCGCAGTGTGACAAGTACAATGAAGTAAATTAGTTTTAACGTTATTCCGGCTGTTACAATACGCACAGTTGAAATAAAAATAATAATAACACACATGATATCAGTTTGTAATAATGCTTCTATTCCTTTCACACATGTATAAGTAATTAGATTAGAATACATTATTTACTATAGTGTCTGATTCACAAGAAATGTTAAGTAAATTTGAAGTTTTTTTTTCATTTTACAAATCACTCGTCAAATCATTGTTTATAACATACATACATATACTTGTAAAATTATCATTACTGATAATTCCAAGATCAGTTCGGATACTTGGTTTGAAATAAACTATGTTATGAATAAGTAATTATTCAGAGGTCTTATTGTGCAGCAGCAGCTAACCGATGGTTTTATTTTGATATTTAACAATCATCAGATATTTGTAAATATGAGTTCCGCTATTGGTTCAACTGTAGAACGACTCCTGTCCAGCAATTTATTTAGATAATTTTAAATCTTAATAAAAAATTAATGATAATTTTCATATGAACTTCATATTTTTTTTAACTTTTTTTTCTACTCCGTAATGTCGGTGTTAATCGTCCAACTGGCGTTCAGACAGCGAATGTCTTTTAGTTAGTCCTGTTTAAAAATTATTGTCGAAATCTAACACTTAATTTTTTTGCGTTTCTCGTTACGAATGTGTTGTATGTATAATAATTATTATAATAAATTAGCTACTAATATAAATAAATAATTTATAAACGATTTTCCCACCTGGTGGGGGCATTAACTAATGTGTAGGTATGCAGATCTCAAACACTACTTTTTTAAATCATTCTTTTATATATCTATATATATATATATTAAAAAAATAATTTTCTGGTATGGAAGGAAGGTCAAATCGAGTAGACATGTTAAGATTCCAGTAGTATAATAAATGTTTAAATTGTTTATCTCAAAATTATTCAATTGATGTAATGTATAAATCGTATAATTTCCACGCTCGACTATCAAATGTGTTTAGTTAAATTACATTAATTAATTAAAGTAAATTAATTGATTTGCAGTAATTTCACGGTAGAAATTTATTCAAATTTGTAGTCTGATAAGCGTTTGTTAATTAAAGTTGTATGATTCTTTAGTTTAATTATTGGGATTTAATGTAATGATCGAAAGCTGTGTAGGTTTGACCAAAGTTAGATGGCGCTGGTGTGAATAAATTGTTCATGTATATTTTGCTATTATATTAATATTGTATTTGATTAAACGTGCTTGTTTCATTTATGGTTTTTGTTTCCGTTGTCCCTAATTTTAATGACGACATGGTCACATCATAATGGAGTGCGATGATGGAGCGGGCGCCAAGAATATCCTTGTTTACAGAACTTATTAACATTATCGTCATTTGTTAAGAAAGAAGATTTTTATAAAATTACTGTACATGGTCAGTACGCTTACATGTTTAGTTGGCAGAAAAAATGTACTCAAGAACAACGCTCACATGAGAATTAGGTTATGAGTTGCTTAGTTACTTGTTAACAGATGGCGTGAGTACATAAAAGGCATTTTTCTCTCTTATTATGCGTCATGTTTGTTACTATTTACCGCCAGATGTCACTAAATCTATCTAATGTGAACTGGATTAGATGTATTTAGGTTAAAACTAAGATTAGGCTCTAGAATATACATATAATGAATAAGCTTTTTTTAAGCATTCCTTGTTTGTCTTAAGACACAAATGCACTTTCTATCTAGCGGGGTCAAGTAAGACTTGGCTACTGTAGACGACGGGTAGTGAAATAACGCTAACACGAAATTTGGTAACTGTGACGTAGTATAGAGGACAGAGTTCGGCAACCTTGTGTCCTAAAGAGTCGATACAAAAATCAAATTAATTCAAAGACCCAATTCTTGAACTTAAGTTTTGCATTAGTACGAGACATTATTACGGAAAGAATTGGGATTTAAAGTCCTCTCTTGAGCTTGCCTTTGTCAAAGAAGTATTAGTTTAATTAACAGTAAATTAAATTAAACTATTTCTCGTCTTACTCATTTCTACTTATTAATTTTATATTTAAAGTTTTTCAATTTATTTCCTGGCGCGCTGCACGTCATTAGCAGCTACATCAAGGGGACTTAAAATGAATACCAACTGTACATCAGTATAATTAGTAATAGTCTTATGCAGTAAGTAATTATAAAAATATCTGCTCCTAAGAGGCTCATGACGGGCTCGTTGCCACTTCCGAAGAGTCTGATGGTCTTCTCTACTTCTCAATTAAGATTTATTAACACTTCCACGTTTCCTATTTTACCTCTATAGAATAGGCAGAAAATAATAATTTGGATAAGATATTAAATATTAAACAATGATATAGGTACCTCTAAGATGGAAATGGTTCTCTCTGTCTACCCCGCATAGGACCTGGCGTGATGATATGTATGTATGTGGCTAATGTATGGTAATACAGTCGTGCTCTACATTACCTTATATTGACCATATCAATAACAATAACAAGTAAATTAAAAAATTAATAACTAATGTTAGTACATCATAGTTATGATATTTCTTACAAAAGCTATATTTAAGGGTGAAGCTCCCGCATAGAAAATATTATATCTTTTAAGTCTGTTGCTGCTTATATATATCAATCTATATTATACTTTAATCCTTTTGCATGACTGCCGACAATAAAACCAGTTCACCCGAATAGTTAAAATCCATTTAACAATTTAAAACCGTAACACATTTGAATAAAATTAATGCGTAAAATCTGATATTATTTTGGAATACGCAATAAATAAAACTATAAAATGATGTGTAATTAACGTCACCAAGAAATCTGCGTGACAAAATAGTGAAAGGGAAGCGTGATGAATGCAACAAAAGATGGCGCCGCGTGCGGGCAGTTGCCGCCAAAATGTGTGTCAACTGTCAACCGCACGCGGTCATAAATACTTCGCGCTTTTTTAATTATCGGAACAGATAAATAAAGACCCTATTTAGGGATGATAATATTTCATATCTTAAAATATTGAAACATTTGTTTTCTATTATTCTGGATATTAATATCTAATGTCCACCAGTGGACGGGAATAGACTGCTGATGATGATAGCCGACATTGCTGGTACATTTTACTTAATTGATTATAAAAACTAAAGAAAAAAAGCAGTTAAATGTAGATTTTTATAGCCAAAAATTGAACGATGGTTCTGATTTTTTGAATAAAAACCTTTATATTTTAATTTGCCTGCCTATGTCGTGTTACTTGTAAGTGTGATTGCCGATCCGGAGCTCCTGGGTTTAATTCCCAGGGTCGCACTACTAAATTTTTCTAATTTAGGTACTTTTTCTAGTAGTGGCTCATAGTCTGGATATGTGTCCAATACATGGCAATATGCTCACCACCTATTCCATGGTGGAACGTAAAAGTAACTGGTGAAACGTGGGAGTGTACTACATTCTTCTGCCTACCTTTTCGTGGATTACAGGCGTGATGTTATGTTATATTTAAATTTATATTGGGAAATAAACGTATTTGGTGAAAGTGCACTACTCGTATATTTCTCTGCCTACCTCTTCGCGGAATACAGGCGTGTAGTTATGTTTTTTTATCTTTTAATTCTTACGATTCAAACTGCAGATAACTCTTCACATTCCAGGAGTTAATATAATTAGTTTTTCTTTTGTGTGAAAAAATCGAAGGAGTAGCTACATACTCTATGCTTAATGACATGTGACTTCCGTTCCTTACTCTTTCTTATCTGAAATAGAATTTAATTGGTTCCTGGCCACGGCTTTGATTTGAATATATTGTTCTATTGTCCACCCGTTGTTTAATACGATCTAGCATGATTAACACTTTTATTGTTCCAATGTGTAGGTTTCCTCGCGATGTTTTACTTCACTGTCATAATACTTGACTATCACTGTTTAAATGTTAATAATGTATTGCAACAATCCTGTTCTTACTAAGTAATCATGAGTAGCATAACTATTATAAATAGTAAATTTAAAGAATCAATTGTCTATTATTAACAAAACGAATTATTAAAAAAATTCAACAAATATCTCTCAGAGTTCAAACTCCTACAACAATTAATTTTGAAGCGTAAACCGGTATCGTTTAAATTGTAAAGTTATTAGCCCAGCCCTTGTTTTTCTTTCACCCTTCCGCATTGCATTCGACATGCTTAGGGCTACCGTCAAAACAAAATTAAATATTCTCTATTACAGTGAGCAACTTGATTTTTTTCAATGCGAGCAATAAGGTATCTAAACATATTATACGTGGTCTGCTGTCTTTTTGAAGTCATCATCATTATCACCCCATTGCGATCCACTGCTGCATATAGGTCTGAGAGTGTATGCTCGTAATCCCAACGCTGGGCGTGCTGGTTGGGCATCGCAGAGCACAGCTTCTTGTGTGCACTTGTATGACATGTAGCTGGGTGTAGGCGGCCGCGCCGTGACGCGATCTGCCTGCGCCGGGGCTAGTCGCCTCTTACGACACCTGTATCGAGGCACGGGGTCTTGGGATGTATTCTGACTCCGCTCCGACGCAGATATTTTTTGGAATTTTACTTTGTTTTTAGCTTTTATCTGTCCGCTAAGCATTTAAATTTGCATAATAGTAATGTAATTGAACGTCTCGTTGGTGGTGTTCATTGAAAGCGCCACTAGCAATCGAAAGGGCCTGAGTTCATATCCAGGGTCGCGTACTATTAGACTTTTCTGAATAAGGTTTTCTAGCAGGGCCTCAGAGTCTGGATGTATCCGGTGCATGGCAATAGGCTCACCACCTATTCCATCGTGGGATGTAACGTAATTGGTGAAACGTGGGAGTGTTCTACATTCCTATGCGTACATCACAACAAAACATTATGTATTTTTTGGTCTTTATTTGGTATAATTATAATTCTAAAAAACTATACTAAACGTGGATTATACGTTTAAAGCATCGCACGACAGAGACAGAAGATATTTACATCTTTATCATGTTCACAAGACGCCAGCAAAAACGAAAATTGACAATTTTTTTTTTCAATAAAAACAATTTGTGTTCTAACCTTGGGTTTAAGGTCCAATTTTTGAAAATCAGCTCGTCATTACGACGTTATAAACGCGTACTTGCTACGCTACAACCTTAATTTCTCTAATAAGTAATAATATGAAAGTTATAATTTACTGAGCGCTATCATAAAAGTTAACTTGATATTTCCAGTAGCGGCTCGGAATGTGTATTTGTGTCCGCCCCATGCACTGCACTGCATGGGTCGCATAACAATACCGGTGAAGTGTTAGTGATACACTCCTCTGCTTACCCATTCGGGGAAGTACAGGCGTTACGTTATTGAAAAAGGAATTAGCTTTTCAAAGTTTGCCTATTAACATGACCTTGTTTACAAGATCTGATTGAAAAATCTGATTGTAATCCGTTAAAGCGAATAATGACCAGACTCCATTACATTCATTAAGATCACCTACCAAATACGAATCTCAATAGACCTTCTATAAGCTACTTCTAACAGCGAAATAAAATTCATACAACTCGCGCTTACCATCTTTTATTTCTGAAAATACTCGAGTAATATATACAAGCTAAATTCAACTTTGCGGGTTGAAAATTTAAGCTTAATGTGGCTAAAAATAGAGTTGGTAGTTACGATGTATAGCTGCGAGGATGTCGGCCAATAACAATAAGGGGGTGTGGCTAATTTCAAAATTGGAACGAGTTTTTTCTTCTGTACCGCGTACGCTTTTTCTTCTAATTTGGCAGCAGTCTTCGCGCGACCTTCAAGTGGAATGGACGTCTACTCTATTATTAACATTACAAATTGTATCATTTCTGACAGGTTATTCAACAGAAGCCACGCCATTGTTGTTTCTACATAGATAGCAACTAATAGGTATTCATTTTTGTTTTACTGACTCATTTACTAAACATTTCTTGAATGACCATGCGTATTCAAACAGTCTTATACACGTTAAGGCAGCAGATCAATTTATATACCAAATTTTAAAACTCTAACACACTTTTCCTCATAGCTTTCGAGTTCGATTCCTAACTGAAGCAAACATTAAACGCATGAAACATTACTTTTACAAATTAATATCTCAGTTCATTATTATCAGAATTAGCGTTCCGGGATTTGAATCTGGGACTATAAATGCTTTATTAACTTAAGGTGAATATTGTAGGAGTGGATCACTAAATTATTTATTATTTATTGTTATGTAGGTAATTATTTCTATCTACACTGAGGCAGCGTGGTGATGCATATATCAATGGGTTCCTTGTTACTCTTTTTACATCTGCTTTTCACTGTCTTTTGATCCAGTGTTTAATGAATATAGACACATCAGACGATGGGTCAGGGATCCTGGATTCCATGCCTACCCGGGACATATATTAGTGTGGACACCTCAGGCGGGTTCTGTGTAGGTGACAAATGAATATTTATATTATGTATACATTTCCATGCGTATATGTAGTTTGTCAGTCAACTAATTACCATAGCACTTGATCAGAGTACTTTGGAAACAAGTGGCTTTTTGCTGGAGATGTTCTAAAATATTCATATTATTTATTTACTTACCAAGAAGTACACACTTGACGTCTAGTGTAGGTCCGCTACGTCGCCTACGTTAGCGCTACGTACGTAGCTGCCGCTACGGACGGCGTAGCATCGAGACTGACCAAGAATTATGTTTTCGAAATATGTCTAGAAATTTATACTTGAAGAGAAATCTTAGTAACCCGTTTTTAAAAACTTTTACTACAATAACCGGACATTTCATAAACATAAATATATACCTACATTTTAAATCGAAACAGTATGAATACAGACCTACTTTCAACACAAATATTAGCTATGGATAGGACTCGAACCCCAAACCACCGGTGCAGAAGTCAGGGTCGCTCGCCGCGGGACCAAATGGTACTAAATAAAGTGTCAAAATATTTTTTTTATTTAATAGAAGCTCATGTGTTCTTGTCTCGCAGCGCACATTGCAACCCATCTCCATTTTGTATGCGATATCAAACATTTTCTTGAGATCGGCTACAGACTTTAATGAGACGTAGCTAATGTTAACTCTAAATATTTAATATGTAATGTGTAGGTATCATTAAATAGTCTCACTTTTATTCATTCCGTTTCCATAACTTACGAAATAACTTTGAAATTTTTCATAAATGTGCAAAATAATATCGGTACGTACATCAAAAAAATATAAATATATGTATATCTCCTCATACTAATCAATAATTTATTTGCTTGATAACAACTTTAACTATTTTTATATATTTAAATTAACCCAGTGGGACTACATGTCCATAAAGTGTGATATTAAAGCTATGAAAATTACACAACATATCCCTACTTCATTGCCTTTATAAAAATCGTTCGGGTCGCATGAGATCATGAGTGTCATATAAACTTGATAATAATTCTCCAGAACCGAAGATGGTCTTATTATATTCTTTTAACCAATGAATAAAAGCTCACATATAAACAGAACACTTCTAATACGGTTCCAGGATCCGTTTAAATATCAACCGTACTACTATACAAATAGAGTATATAAGGTACTTGTTGGCGGTGCATTCAAAAACAGTTCGTAATATAACCGGCCTTAAGCGTGAGCCGCGCGGCGCGGTGCATTTGCGTCTGTCTCCCAAAAAATCCCGCCGCTGAAGAGAGGCGGGGTAGATCAGCTTATAATGGTCATGTTCCCACAAAAGCGTGGCTAAAAAGCAATCCCAGTCCGTAAACCCGCCCCTTAAAGGACCACTCCCTTCAAGTCAGTCGAGTTTTAACCGCCGCGGCACACACACGCGATGCTGTGACCGTCTGAAAGCTCAGCGCTACGTTCGACTCCGACGGCCCTTTTGGTTCTGGTCTAAAAATTTCCATTTTTCACCTCAGTGGAGTGTTTTCGGGTTGTCGACATAAAACCCCGCGGCGTCCGAGCATGACCGTATAATGTACCCGACGGATAATTTAAAACATGGACCCCTGAAGTTGAAC
>DWDU01000482.1:0-18744 GCA_018245575.1 Jemadia suekentonmiller | reverse complement strand
AGTTACGTTTACGTCCCACTATGGAATAGGTGGTGAGCCTATTGCCATACATCGGGCACATATCCAGACTCCGAGCCTTTAATAGAAAATCTCAATTAGAAACATTCTATAGTGCCCGACCTGGGAATCTAACCCAGAAGCTCCTGTCGACAGTCGCACTTGCAACCGACACGACCAACGAGGCAGTCATAATTCATCTATTTATCATTTAATTCTACGAACGAGTCAGGATTATGTTAAAAAGAAAAAATATAGAAATTTGTAACACTCGACATATTTCTTATATTTGTACATTTTTTTTGAGCAGTTTTCGCATATTCTGAGTAACAGAGAAGTGGCGCGGCCTGTGCCGAGCGAAGGAGTTTAAACACTCGACGTGCAATTACTAATTTCACCCGCTCACAAATGTAGCGCTGAAATTGTTGCACACAATAACTTTCAGCACGACCGTGCAGAAAAAAATTAACGTCGTGCGACTTTGTTGTGAGCGGTCGGTGTCTTTATGTGCAACCCCTGTGTGCGCGTGTGAGACAAAAAGCACGAAGAATTGTTTTGTAATTATTGTCTGGATAAATTCAAATACAAATGTCATTTATTCAAAATTGGTTCATTATAAAACTTCTTGTATCTACGTCAAAATGATGCTACCTTCGGTTCGGAAGATGTCTCGCTATGGACAAAAAGCGGCAAAGGAAACACCATAGCTGTGCTATTTCATGTTTTAAAATAAGCACTAATGTTAAAATATAATAAGCTACATATTTTATTGTGGAACTGGAGTTACATCACACCCAGCATGTTTATCAGTTAAATAATCATTTACTTTATAATAAGCTTTTTTTACAAAGATTTGCTTTAATAGATTTAAATCTTTTATCTTAAACGTTAATAATGTGTTTTGGTATTTTATTATAAAAGCGAATACAGTTCCCCATAAAAGAGTGAGACAACTTACTTAAGCAAAAGCATGGTATAGCCAATTAAAATATGTATCTATATAAGTGTATATTTATCTGTATATATAGCTAAGTTATTAGCCACTTGCTTACGATAGCAGAAACTCCGCCTGGTTTGGGATTAGTCGGCCATGTGACCAAAGGCATTTATCTATTTATTTATTCATGTAAAAAAACCGGACTTGTTAGTGCTGGCGACACGCACCGGTGTTAGAGCGCCGAGGTCCTCTCGTAGCATTAGCAATGATACAAACGCGTTTACTTCAGCCACGAGTACCACCAACGCGCGAAGCCGCGACCTATTCCGCTCCGACAGCTGTCCGGCTGCGGACACGGCACGTCCGGTCGACATTGACGATGATACAATAATAGATGTGTAATAATTCCACACGGGTAAATGGGAAACAATTCGCAGCGGTTCTGTTTCACTTTGTTCACGGAAGCACTAATTTTACACCTCGCGGTACGGCACCCACTGTTCTTGACAAATTACCGTCTCCAATACGTACTGAGATCACCTAATCGAAGAAAAAGCTTTTTTCCTTAGTCCTTAGTGATTTTAAAACATGTATTTTCCTTATTGACAGATGTTATTACACCATTCGTGATTTTGTAAAAGATTACTGACGAAACAAAGCACAAAGAATCAATATCATTTTCTTCCACTATTGGACAGAAGAAATATAGGTAACAAAAATTTAAAATTTCAAAAGGTAATATTGAGAATTACTCGGCATCATAAAGCTGTACGTACACACATTTAACTTTAGAAACCAAACCCTATTATCAGTTCCATTAGTCAAAAATGATTATCGTCAAAATTCATGGATTGTTTTAGATTAGTGTGTTTGGTAAACGTTGATTTATACCACACCTCCGGTTCTGAACTGAAACGCCTAATAGAAAAAAATATCACTTTATCAAAATTTTCCTGTTACAGTTTTATTATTTTTATGTTTATATGGGGAAAATTTCAACCCTGTTTATTCTAAAATCACGCACACTTATGCATGGGATTGATAGGATGCGAGGAACGGAACGTAGGTACTCGTATTAAACGGTAAATTAAAGTAGTCCGAGAAGTGTAGGCTAAGGATGATTAACTTAACAAATGTCGAAGTAACATAGATATTACTTGCAGTGTCTACGAGTACCGCACCAAATAATATAATCAATTTTATTTATAAGTAAATTGTACAATAATAACTTCCATGTTTCTCATTGTACAAGTGTCCAATCATACACTATATGACTCGGCGCGCGACGTCGCTCGCTCGTGATTAACGTTGAATGTTAACCGGCTGCGTTTCATTAGTATCCGGGTCTCAATTAAAACGCATATTACAATATACGACACGGACATTCGGCGAGCCCCGGCTGCGGATCGCTTTAATTAAACGCAATGTATTAATTGTATTATTTAATTGCAGCCCTGTTCACGAAGATATTAGTTTTATTATTATTACTATATATCATGCTAGACGTCTCGTGGCGTAGGCAGCGACCGCCGAGTTACATATATATTTATCCTTACAGATGAAACACGTGTTTTTCTACATTCACGTTATTATTATTGCCTATTACATAGTGGGACGTAAATGTAACTGGTGAAACGTGGGAGTGTAGTACATTACTCTGCCTAGCTCTTCGAGCAATACAAGCGTACCTTGATGCTGCGAAGAGATTCTTATAATTCAAACAAAATGTTTACAAAACATAATTTTTCATTTAGTATGTGAACTACTTCTAAGCGAATAAAACAATTCAGTAGTGTTTATGTAAAACAAACGATTGTTGTTATCAGGACGTTGAACAAATAAAAATCAATAAAGTTTAAAAATATGTAAAGTAACGAAATATTATTTATCGTTGTAGTCTGTTTTTCAATAAACTCTACATTTAGTGAATTTTCCATAAAGAAATTATACAACAATATAAAAATGAATTGGAACGTGCTGTGCAATTTTATTTCGTACTATTGTATTTTGCTGTTAACGATACTTGTTTTGAATACCTATAATACCAAAAAAGTCACGTATGTTCCAGTAAATGTGACACGGGTTCACCCTCAAACTGGAGAAGAGCTAAAGAATTTAACACCATGATACATGCCAGTGATTCACTATTAAGTATTGTGTCAGTACATTGTTAGGGTTTCATCATCATCAAGTTTAATTAAATTTAATAATGTTTGTTAGAATAATATATACCAATCATTGCATATAACTCCATTCCAATATATATATACACCAATATCTACAGGACTCCAACAAAATTTGAGAAAAAATTTAGAGCAATATCCTGCTTTTAGGTATCTACCTAAAAGCAGGATATTGCTCTAAATTTTTAGTGTATCTACACGGGGGAAACATTATAGTTATAGATCCTAAGGAATGCAGATGTACAAAGGAATCGGTAAAAGTTATACATACCTATAATAATATCGATGGAGATATAAAATAAAAAAATAGTAAAGATATGTATGTACCTAATAAAATAAGATCAGGTCATAAAAGTGGAACTGAGATTAAAGTTCAAAACAATTTATGACATTGGAAAAGTTTTGAAACTGACTCCTGGCCGTGCGCCAAAGGCTTACGGACCTAACAAGATCTTATGCGCCAGGATATCAATTTTACTGAAGCATACCTTCCGCGGTGTTCGTGAGTAGCATTCTTTATAAACGGTTCTAAGCAGGTTTATTGACAATAGTGAAATTAACAAGTAATAAAATAGTATTAGGAAAGTGTACTAACTTATATATACAGTTGATAATTTAAAGATAAAAGATAATACAAGATATTGGTTTAGAAATAACGGACTATATCAATGGCCACAATTAATATAAAAAATAAACACTGCTCTCCAAATATTTTCTATGTTCGAAATTATTTTATCGGACTTGGCAGCGATTACAAAACTGCAACAATTTCCTTAACAATTATGGGTTTTATCCTGTCATTTAGCACACATTTGGAATATTTTTCAATACAAAAAATATTCGAAATTGCAAATTACATAAAACTGTTAAATTATATAAAAATATTTCCATACAATTTGTGTCTGAGCGTTTCATTAATTTATATATGTATATTTTTAACATTTTTCAAAACATCGTCTATCAGATAGCAAAGAAGCCAAACTGAGTTTCTTGTAAGCCTGAGACGAATACTTACAAGCGCATTCGATCTAATACTTTACATATAAGGGTTGATGCATACTGCAATACAATTATTTTGTCGTTACTTAAATATCCTTCATTATTATTATGAAATAGTCTACGTTTGACTGCGATCGCGCTTGGCGGGTAACGAAAATCACTTCTTAAGACGATCCAGGAATGCATAATAAACTATTCACCTTGATCTCGAATAGTCTTCGAATTTTATTAGGAGACTAGGTACTTAATTTATTAACAGATTAGCATTAAATTCATAACCTTTAGATCCATTACCAAATAGTGCACACATAACACATACATTATCAACCCTTTCTTGTTCTACAGTTGAGCACGTACCTGTCGCTCCCACCCTGTCTGTGCTCTGATAAAACCCAAATTCAACGTAAACGAAACACTCACACTGTAATAAAAACTTCAAGCGAACTTATCCCGCTAATGGCTTTATTACTCCTCCGGCTACAGTAATGTCCCTTTTAACGCGATTTACGTTTTAAAATGTACATTCGCTGATGGGGCAGGCGCAAGTTTCTGACACGGACATGAGCGTGAAGTGACGGGGATGAATGCAGAAGAAATAATTCAGGTATATAAGGATGGTGAACATTTGGTACTCGATGCGGTAAGCACAAACACTAATCAATTTCCAAATTCGTGATACCCAAACTAGTATCAGACTTATTCTACAAATCACCAGCGAACACGTGCTTAAAGTGGACGCGGGGAGCTAATATTCAGACTGAAAGGAAAAATTAGTAATATGTACAGTTAGCAATAATGACCCAAATTAGATTAGCTGCTTATAACATTTCTAGATTTCTCAGATCAGGTCTCATCAAAGTGTGAAGTGGAAAATTCAGAGAAATAATGAAACTGACTCCATTAAGACCGCGTTACTCGTATCTAACGCTAGGAATGAATTCACAAATTTATCAAATTCTAACTAAATCACGTCGCGACACGTGTCGAAATCTTTAAGCAATTTGTGTCCGGATGAGATATAGCCGTGCGCTCGTCGTTTGTCGAGAATCTCGTATTGTTGTTGCTTCACACAATGAGTTATTGAAGGAATTTATCTAAAGCTATTGCCCCAGTGCGAGCGAGTGGTTCCGTTATCGCTAACAGAGATCACCACGGCTGGGAACGAGCACAGGCACCCTGGAGTTTACTGTACCGCGCTGCTTCAGTGCGAGAATGCATGCCAGTGATCAACTCCGGTCCTGAAATCTTCCTACAACGCTTGACAAGTAGTATAATGTGGATTTAGCACAACGATAACATTCGGTCAAACAAGTCAGGATAATCAATTTGTATGCTGTAGAAGTTTGCATTTAATAAGGTTTATTATATCTTTTATTTCTCATCATTCCTTCAAAGAACCTTAACGTGTTGCAAACTGAAATTGAAATCAGTCAGTACAATAGGAACCTATGTGTTATTTATGAACTATGACAAAACACATTCAAATATTAATGAATATACATATTAATTAAATTTAATATACTGCATAATTTCTTCGCAATGTGATATTAACTGTAATGTGACATTAAATTATTCTTTTCAGTTATTATTATACGAAACACAGAGCACAAAGTGAAATAGAAAATCGCCAACGACTCTTCTATCACGCGCTTGGCAACAGTCGAACAGTAGCCGTAAGAACCACGTCGAGACCCGTCGTATCGCATTGTCGCGGTTTCGTTCACAATGAGTTATCGGGGCGAATTACAGTGCAATGAAAATGAAAACATTTCAACTCATTAATCGCACGCCAGACCGACGCTAGACGGCCGCTGTGAAATGAGAAGTGGGTGGTTGTCGGTACGCGAGTTAAAGAACGCAATGGAACGAGCAATTATTACGTAACTTAGTAAGGTATCGTTTTAAATGTTCTTCTTAATAGCGGTTTTTTTAATATGTTGCGTTCTACCTCTTTCCCAGACGGTGCATTCAAATTCGATAGAAAGTAATAAACGAACATAACACGTTACATTTACATTGAGTTCTGGAGTGGAGGAGACCGTGACTCAGAAAATGTAGCGTATCAGACCATCCCACTAGTGAGGCTAACACCGGCAGAGACTGACAAGAGGCCATGGCGCTCATGAGACTTACCGGTATTGATCAACATCGATGCATCTTCATCTCGATAAGTTGACAAAATACACAAATTTTGATAACATAATAAATATTTTCACCCCTGTTTCCTATATGTATCCCGAACAGGTCACAATTTAAGGATTTCCGCCTGCTACGGTCTAGGCAGACTTCTCATCGCCTATTGCTCGTGCTCGTCTATTGAAGGATTTTTCGACGGAAGGAAGATTCGGCCTTCGTTTAAGATGTCACCCATGTAATCCAAGTAAATATGCCTAGGTCTACCTCTTCTGATTATTCCATTCACACAACCCTTATAAATCTGTTTCGTTAATCTACTGTCATTTATCCAAGAAAATTTAAAATATATATAGGTATGTATTTCAATTAAATCGTGCAGCTCTCTTCACACCGCGTTTCAAATGGAGCAACGAGGTCTGGGAATAATTAGATTCACGAAAATATTGTGACCTAAGTAAAGCTTAAAATGGAAAAAGAAAATTACTTAAATTATTTAAAAAATTACGCAACATTTCTTAACCAACTCTAAATTAACACCATACCTTTGTGTACCTATCTTACTTAGGACTCAAGCAAAATGACTTACTAATCTACACAAAGCCATTAAACGTCACTTTGAATAACAAAAAAAACCTTCAAACTAAATTACTGTAGAGGGAGATGAAAGCTAATTAATGTAACTAAATTTACCGAGTACGCGCAGTGAAGCTGAAAACCATTTCGGAATATGGCTTAGGCTTAGTGGGATAGGCTACCTATCCACCCCTACCTCCCTTTTTTCGCTAACAGCTCGCGATAATGCCTTGATTGTATTGTCTGTAAAGTACCTACATAACACTGAATAACGTAAAAAACGTAACATCACGCCTGTAATTCCCAAAGAGATAGGCAGATGAATGTAGAACATTCCCACATTTCACCAGTTACGTTTACGTATCACACTGAATACTTTTCTATTATTAATTAGTAAAAGCACGTCAGGTGGACTGGATAACTGGATATTGTGAATTTACAAAAACTGGCTTACATTTTGACTGTTTCATTGGTTTTTTTAGATACAAGCATGACTGCTGATCGAGAAGTCCTGAGTTCAATTCCCGGATCGGGCACTACAAAAATTTTCTAATTTACGTTTTCTGGCAGAGGTTCGGATTCTGGACATGTGCCGGTGTATGGCAATAGGGTCACCACCTGGGATGGGATGTAAACGTAACGGGCGAAACGTGGGAATGGACTACGTTCCTCTGCCTAGCCTTTCGGGAATTACAGGGGAGATTTACGATACATATTTAGAATATTTTGAAGTTGTTAAAATTTATTTCATTATACTTACACAGTATGTTTCAGTCTTAGTTGAAATGAATACATTTTACACTAACAATTATGTACAATGTTTATGTTAAACGGCCGAGAAAAATGAACCTTTCTCATATTCTCAAGATTATGTATGACATCTTACACGCGGTACAGTATAATTGTTTAAAACAATAAACACATACGTATATAAACAAAAACGCTTACCCGTCGCTGAGTGTATAATTTGAATTACGAACACACTTTGATACATACCTGAAACAAATACAGAAATTAAGATTCAATTAGCACTTTTCAACATTTCGTGGCACGTGTGATACAATACAGGTAGGTGATAATGAAAAAGAAAGAATTAAAAAAAGTTAAGGTAAGTAATAAAACAAACTGGGGATCATAGGACAAACAGAAAGGTAACCTTAAAACGTAACATCAAGCCTGTTATCCCCGAAGAGGTAGGCAGAGGAGTGTAGAATACTCTCACGTTTCACCAGTTACCTTTACATTACAGTATGGAATAGGTGATGAGGTAACCTTAAACTTTTCCAAAATTGTAACTTAGACATGTGGTAGTTAAAAAATATATTTGGAATAGTCGTAATATACATAGATAACAAAATAGATAGATCACAATTAATTCAATTGAGAAGGTTCTCTCGTCCGCCTAAGGAATAACGGTCGCCGGTCAGATGTATTTACTATCATATATAAACATCGCGACATAAAGTAACACAGTAAGTGTACTTTAGGCGTCGTATACTTCACAGGGAGAAGCTAGGAAGGCGTGGTTATCCCCGCTTCGGATACATTTTCACTTGAAGCTAGTATATGAAGACTGGAAACCTCGGCGGCAATGCGCTCGAAGATGTCGATTACGAATGTACATATGTATACTGAACAAGTGGCGAACGATACTGGCGCCATTTATCGCGCTAGTCTTAGGATAACGAGTTGAGTTATTAAGTCAGAATCGTTTATAGATACGCTGATAGATACGGGTCTCGTTTCAAAACAAAAAGACTAATATTGTAGTCTGATTCTGCTCTACAAATGCGGGTTAAAAAAATTCACACGACTTTTAGAAAACACCATAAGGAACTATAGGGTGCCTAAATTTAATATCGCTGTATAGCTTCGCAAGTTATAAAATGTATCATCACATATCTTAAACTGTACTTCTGTCCAGTCCATTCTCTCTTTAGATTACTGTCGTGTTACTGAATACGTGTGCGAGCTGCTCATCGCACGAAATGTTTATCTTCGATGGTAATCGAACCCGCTCTGGATGAACAAGCAACTCATATAATAAACATTTAATCCATTAAACTACGTATGTCAAAAGTTCAACAGAAACATAAATTTTAATGATATATCGATACGATTAAGCCTCGGCCAAAATTAATTACCGCAATGATCGGAACTTGAACCGCTAATTAAGCACTCGCTCATGTTATCGCTTCCCATTGAGGTGTTGCGCTACTTGATAATCTTGATACTATTACTACTAGATAAAGTTTGAAAAAATAAGGGTTCCTGCACACTATGTCGTGTTCTATATAGTGTCATTAATCATCCAACTGCTTAAATTCATAGTGTACAGTAGCTGAAAGCGGATGAAATTGGATGTCTATTTTTGTTTGTATTTATATAGTGAGAGAGATTATCAAATAGACTCGTGTTGAATTTTAGATTTTTATTGCTTTCCTTACAATTCTCGAATAAGACCCACAATATACTCAAGTCGCGTCCCAGGAACATCTTTCTACATACGTTTAGACAGCAAGTGTTTTTCTAATTTGTTATGTCTCGGTGTAATAAATAATAAATTACCGGAGACATGAGGCGCGCACGACCTCGTCCTGCGCAAACGTACACTGCGATCTATACAGGTGTCAAAACAGGTATTATGTACTTCAAAAACTAAAGAAATGGTAGTTAATAGACAGCGGCCACGATGCTCGGTAGAACTGTCGAGAAACTTCTACTAACACACGGTATATTAACTCGTATCAGAAGCCACGCCATCATCTTCTCTAATATACAGCCTGTCCCATTAACGGCGCGTTGTAACACTTAAAGGGCCGTAAAACCTTAATTGCTCGCGCGAAGAATTTAAAACGTGATATATTACGACGCGCGCTCGCGGAATATCGCCAAGGGGGTGCAGTATGAGTAGTCGCTGACGCTGCAGTTAATTTTACTGCTGTTGTTGTTGTCCACATGCACATACTTGATGAAGATCTCCTGCTTATAAATTAGTTGTGTTGATTTATATATTTTTTTTTATCTCCACGCCTGTATTCCTCAAAGGAGTAGGCGGCAGAGGAGTATAGTATACTCTTCTGCCTACTCCTAGCACGCTCCCACGACTTGAGTGTTTGAATGGCGTCAATGTTAGTGTCGGCAAAAATAATTAAGTATTTTATCAATATTGGATAGGAAATGGTGATGTTAATAATCATAGAAATATTTCAGAATCTGCAACAATAATTTCGCGTCACTAGGATTACATATTGGTTTAATATAGCTTGTAACACCATAACACATAAATTCTTATTCTTAAATGAATAAAAAAAAATAAGCCACTATATTTTACATCATACTAGACACCAAGGATAATATCTACCACATAACAACTTCAACCTTCTACCAATCAATTACGGACCATTTCTCCAAACATCTACCTACTACTGCAAACACCACCCATAATAGCAGCAATAGTTACAACGCATTCATTCAATTTGGTTGTAAAAGACAAAAATGTGAGCAAGACATTGTCACGTGATCCGCGGCCAGGTGGCGGGCGGTCGGGAAATTTAATTTACACAAAACGCCGCCGCCGCTGCTCGTCGCGACACGCCGCGTCTCCCGACTAATTGCTTTCTTCCAATTTAAAGCTGATAATGGGTTAAAGGGCGATACAAGGCACAAGCGGAGGGCGTGCGATATAAGGTTTATTATTATTGTATCACGTCAAGTCAGTTAAGGGGTATACAATACAGAGCACTGACTGCTCAATCCAGCACCCTTAAAGACCTGGCGTGCTTCTTCTATATACATCGCTTTCTTTGTACACACGTGAAAATATAATAGTATACTTATATGCATAAAGAATTTCTTTGTAATCATATTAAATGCGAAGTCATAACACTAAAAGGCAAAATCTTCATCACGTACACCACCCGAGGCTCGTGACTTGTACCACACTTTGTTCATCAAAAGAACACTATAAATAAAGTAACCATATCAAACGACCGCTCGCCGCTTGTAACTTAACGCCGATCATTATTTCGCGACTCTCCGTTCCGGCGGTTTCCTTGTCGCGTCCGCAATTTTATACGATGCTTTAATTAAAGTCGTTTCTTTTGGCGGAGGAGACTGTTGCTACTTTTTCATAGAATAAAACTCCACTTTAAAATGGGTAGTGGAACCGAACCGACTAAGACAATTAAACAAATCGCGAGAAACAACTGCTGGTGTACCTATACATAGTAATGTTGCACTTTGTCTGGAATGTTCGATTAATGTATATTGTTTTCTCGCCTTTATGGGGGTTTTATTTATCAGTTTCGTTCGAAGGTTGTAAGGGGTGTAATAAGAACATCGACACGATGCACATAAATATGATAGCAAATGCGCAACGTGGCGTTCACTAACTTTAGTATAAAACAATTTTGACAGGCTCCCTGGTCTAGTGTTTAGTAAAATTTATATAAATGTTGAACTGTGGATCGTGGCTTCAATTCCCGCCCAGGACCAATATTTACGCGGTGTGCACAAGTTATTGATTGTAAGTTTTATTTTTCACACAAGTAATAATTGACATATACACACGTAGTTAATCAGCCGTCAACAATAGCAACATCGCACAGAGAAGCATGCATTATTGATCAACAACAATGCTCACTAAATAATAATTTGTACAAAATGTAACGGGATTGTAAAATGTCAGCGTCAACCCTAATTTGCAGAAACTCAACATAATACCCCACCCCCCTTCCCTCCTCACCCCAAATGTTGGTTACCTACTTCTCGGTTACAATAATGGAACATCAATTTATCGAGAAAAGCCGAAGTGAGCGCACCTAAAGTATCTATTAAGGGGGAAACCGCACATTTCAATTCTATAAAAACTCATAAAATTTTACCGATAAAATTATCATAGTTTTAAAAGATTCATCATCATTAAGTGTTTTATCGTTCCAATGTTACTCATATCACCTTGCCATACTCTTCATTAATCACTAAGTAGACTAATGAGGAATGTCTATAATTATAAGTGCAAAAATTATGGACGCTATGTACGTACCTAATATGTATATATTGTGTTGGTCTTCATATTATTACCTAGAAATTTAAAAGCAATGCACACAAATATAAAAAAGGGAGCAAATTGAACACGAACACAAAACAGTGTTAATAATAACATTAAATCTGTAAATATGATGAAACATTACGACACATTGATCAGACGCGACAAATTGGTGCTATCTGTGGTGTCT
This sequence comes from Jemadia suekentonmiller, assembly GCA_018245575.1. Lineage (NCBI taxonomy): Eukaryota > Metazoa > Arthropoda > Insecta > Lepidoptera > Hesperiidae > Jemadia > Jemadia suekentonmiller. Next base: position 6,679 of record DWDU01000482.1, on the reverse strand, counting down.
CGATATTCACGTCGCAATTAGAATGAAGGCGAACGAGTGGAAAACTATCGATGTAACTTTATCAAATCAATTAAGGTTTCGGAAAGATCTGACACGTCCTCGGCCAGCGTGACAGATTAAAAGCTAACAAAACTCTTCTCAGTGTGATAGATAACCACCATAACCAACAGTGAAACGATAAAACGGTTGATGATAATGAAATACGAGTAAATAAAACACACACACACACGCGCGTAATGAACTACCGCTAAAGAATATGTAAAAGAAATATCATAATGTATTTTTAAAATATATCCAACATTTCAATTGGCAAAAAGTTATTATAATTTTGAAAGCTTTACGATAATAATCAATTTCTAACCTATAAATAAATTATGGCTTTTGTATAATCGTAAAGCAAAGCGAGAGTATGAACACGGAGTGTGAATTCGTGAAATTTCCAACTTCCGGCCATCACTAAAATCAAGCCGCGTCTGAGCAACGGGGGCGTCGCCATCGAATAATTTTCTAACAACTCATAAACAATGTTGCGGTTAAGGTAATTGCATCTTTATTACACTCGTTCATATTCACATCCTATAAATGCACTATTGATCGATATTTCCGGCGCTTTTGACGTACTATCGAATACGTGTCTGGCGCCTTGGCTTAGTGGTTGGTCGGTTCAATTTCTACGGAGCGTAAATATTATTAATATAGTGTTTATTCTGTTTCTTCTAAAAAATCTCTTGTAAAATTGTCTATTGAATTGTAACTATATATTCTGTTCATACATGAATTTTGGGTATCTGGTCACCACAATGTTATACTCCGTGTAGTTTGGTATCAGGAGGACGAATAATAAATTATCTCGAAATATTTTTATTATGTATAAAATAGCACTGAGTAGCCCGTTCACTTTACCCACTATTACAATATATCCTTTCCGTCTAATATCAATGAGTCGGACGCTGGCTTGTCTCCGAAAGAGTTCATTAAAAACACATGCATTAACGTAAGAAATTAAGTAGTTCGTTAATATGTATTAACTTTCGTTTCGTACGGAAATTATTGAGATATTATTCGAATATCTCAATAATTTCCGTACAATATTTCATAAGTATTTAATATGTCTTATGTATATTAATTATATAAAATTGTATTTCAAGTAACTACACTGTTTGGTAGAGATTTAAGCTACGTGTATTATATAGTCTGATAAAAAACTTTTTCTACAGGGGTAAAACCTCGGTTCGCAGCTAAGTGTCGCATACATCAATATCCATAATCTTCTTAACAAACACAACTGCCCTTTAGTACGAACCAACTAGCAATGTTGATTCATGCAATATCATTTCTAAACGTCCCATCTTAAACAATTAAGATATTTAACGTTTCAAATACTTTCAAATTGATCAAATTATTTATTAATTTTTATTTATTTATTTGGTAACCCAACATAGTTAACTGTAATAAATTAATTTAACATTTAATTAAAATAATAAGGTCAAAACGGATTACACAAACTGAAACCATATTCAGGCACAAATGCAATAGTGAACATTGTTAATTTACCAAAGTTGTCATCATGACAGTACATTCCTCACATACTCACTCATATACTTACCTACAAGTTTTCACACACTTTTGTTTTCGTATAACCAAACCAAAACAGTGGACAGCGCCCATAGCGACAGCGACGCTTGCCAAACGTGAACGAGATTGACAGGTGGCAAAAAAATATGTGTCAAAATAATTTGTCAATCGTTAGGCGGCGGAGTCGAAGCACCGCAGCGCAGACGCGACGCGCGCCGAGCGACGCCGGCATCATGTGATAGCCGTGACTCAGGCATCGGGTTAGTGACAGTGAGGCGAACCATTTAGTCTACACATTGAACGACACCTAGAAGAAAACTTTGTTTTAACGTAAAGAAGGGCTTGGGGTTGGTTCACCTACATGCTAAATATCATCGTATCGAACGGACAATTTACTAAGTTTGTTTTAAGACGTACACGTACATGTATATGTATTCAGATTGTATTGTACATATACAACAATAAATGTATTGTTACAACTCGACATACGGCTACCGGACTCCGAAGTGTGCAGAGTTCGCGGCGGTGATCACACAGCTGTATACCCACTACATGTATATTTATAAATACTCAATATACATTACGTTCCAGTAAATTTGTGCTGGAGGTAAATGCATTGCTAGTGAAAAACAATATAACAAGATGATATAAATTTCGATTCATGTTTCATGGTTTAATTACTTCTTATTGCACATGTTGACAGACAGACAGACGGTCCGCCTGGCGGAGAGTGGTCGGTCACCGTCGGCTCGAGACCAGCACCGTCAAAGAAATTGTCAACGTGTTAGTAATCTTAATTAATATATTTGTAACAGGAGCATTAATTCTATTAATTAATTAATCTTAACGCCACGAAAAAGACGTTTTCAAAGGATAATTACATTTCTGTGGTGCCTCCTCTCTCCTGCCCCACAGCTCGACGGCCAATAACCATTAATTAAATACGATTTATTCATTCATTGTTCAAATAAAAATTAATAATCAAATTGTACTTATTATTTCAGAATTAGCAATAAGGTAAGGACACCACTTGAAATAACGTATAAAATTCTTAATAATATAAGCAAATTGAATTTTTATAATAACACTAGCTGACACAGCAAATTAATGTTGTTGTGCCAAAGAAATTATTTCTAGTAAATATTTTGATAATTCAATAAAAAAATTCTAGGTACTGTAACTTTGTTTTAGTGTCTGAGAAACGATTACAGCGAGGTCGCGGCGGTCGTCAGTCTCCGTCGCGATCTTGTTGGAATCCGCGGGCGCCCGTGAGGACGGCCCTGGTATAGGTCCGAAACTAGTCGGGCAACCCCGGAAAAACAAACGTGTGTCTAGCTGGCATAATTCTTGGTCAATTGTAATCATGATAGAATTAGCGATCTCAATATTAATTTTACGACTATACGCTACTCTGTTGTTAATAAAATTAAAATACAATAAAATGTCAAGTTGCCGTTCATAGCTTCCGAAACAAATCTAACGTAATACTTTAAAGGTATAATGGACGGAAATATATAAAAATATTTATTTATGTTGTCCAAAGTGGACTTTTATTAACGTAAATGAAGCAATCATAGTGACGCGTTAAAGTAAGGTGAGGGGGCCGAGAACAGAGAGTGGTCCTGGCGGCTCCGTGACACTGACGAGCGACGGGTAAAATAAACTAATGAATTTACTCATCCATCGTAATTGTTTAAAACTGTTGATGGAATTGGAGACATTTAGGGTGTTTGAATGAATACAGCAGAAAACGACATTACAATAGTGAAAAGGGAAACAATCAAATTACTATACAAATTACTAATATTATTGTAACGTCAATCCCGGTCGCTTCCGGGGTCAGTCAGAGGGCACCGAGTGCGTAAGAACAGAGTGATGAATATGGAAGAAGCACGTCAGATCTGTAGGTCATATATACTTGGCACTGGGTAATCTCTGCTTGCAATATAAATTATATCAGTAGTAGGAACAAAAGAGACACATGTGCTGTAAAGTAAAGCCAACTGGTAAGGACATGTGACACGGCCGTGTCACCGATATACGAACTGTGACAAAAAAACAAAACAATTGAATTACACAATAATTTCATTGAATTATTACGTTGTGTATAGCGGCCATGGGATCCGTTCCCGCGTAAGAGCGATTACAGAACAATCACTCAAAGTCGTAAACGATTTGTGTTGTTATAATCCTAATTAGGAATTAAGACGTTTATGTCGGCTGAAAGAAAGAAAAATATCTTCTTTCCACGAATAATTAATAAAAGGTTTGGATCCGTTCATTGTGAAGTCCGTAGACGCAGTAAGTAAAGTGGAAGGCTGAGTCGGAGCTTGTGATTACGACTTCCATTCAGTAGGAATTCATATGATAGCAACAGTATCTGTTCATGTACGGGCGAGCATCTGTTAAGCACGACTATCATCTACTTAAAAATGTATACAGTCATTATACATATTTGTAGTGTATCAGCCGTCCGATCTTAAGTAGGTAGAGCTGTGGGTCAAATGGACATGTCTGAAGTCGCTCCAAAACCTAACTACTATTGTTGATAAAAAAATGATCAGGTCGTTCAAACTATTACGTTTGCTAGCGTTTGGTTGATGATAAACATCTCAACTGGAAAGTATTCCTGCGAGCCGTTTCCGACATTAATGGCTGCAATTACAGACACGTTAACATCGGTTCCGGGGCCGGGAATGAAAACGCACTCTACGCATATTCATTACAATTATTAACCAAATTAATTCACCATTTACTACTTTTGTTATCACGCCAGATCCCTTAAGGGATAGGCAGAGAGCTCCGACGCCCAAATATCTCTTTTCTTATAGAGCCAATGTACTCCTACATTTATCGCTCATCACATACATACACGCACGCCGGTTTCGGTCACTCAATATTATTAGCTTCTATTACAAATAATTTTCAAAATGTGTCGCAAATTTCTAAGCCGCGACCAATAACGCGTTTTGCTAGGAAGATCTTGCAAGATATCGACGTTTCACGTTATTGTTATTTTCAACAGTTTAGCCCACATTCTACAACAAAACCTTAACTCTACGTGATATTCCGTTGTTAAAACATTGTTAATGCATTGCACAAAATAACGGTCAGTCTCGTGCTGCGACCTCGCTGCAATCGGCGGGAGCGCACGATGAAGGACCTCATACCTATAGGTCCGAGACTGGTCGGTCTTAAACCTTAGTCATGTGTAACACTTCCGAAACATTTAACAGTAAAACATTAATCAATCATCATCACTCTGTGACCTTTCTGTTCAACTATTCCACACGTGTCACACTATTTATTACACATGGGCTCTTGTTTGATTCTGTAGATAATTACCAAAACAAAATTACACACATCAGACTGAACATATTCCGAAAATAGTGCTCCAATTTTCTCCAACACACGCGAGAGATATTTTTGACGCGAGTGACGTTTTGAACGACGGTTATTGACAGCCGGACGGCTCCCGTTTGCGCTACCCGATACCGCATCGCTTATACTGCGCCCGTCGCTTTCATGTTCATACCGCGTGTACATACCTTCATATGTGGCGTACACACACGCACCTACACACGCGCGCTCATGCACACTCAAACACGCCCAAGCAAACACACGTAACAAACAAATTATATTTCTACTTTTTAATCGGTTACATGGACGAGACGCAAAACGTATACATAACATATGGGTCGATACTGAACACTATATCGGGAAAAAGTTGTATATCATTTCCATATAAAAAAATAATGATATCGAGAAATATTTAAGACTGTGAAGATATGTATGTATACATACGTATTTAAGACTGTGAATGTGGCGTGAGAAAATGCTATCAAAAAATGACAGCGTGTCAACTAGATAAATGAAGCCGAACAAGTTTTTATGATTTTAATAGCCGATATTGACGTATAATTAGTGATAAAAGTTTGACGAAACATAAATTAAAATAGGTATGTATTACGTTATATTACGTTATAGGTATCTACATATATATATATTACGTTATATATACCTTCGCATAGTCATTTTGTTTCACGTACCAGATAAAATATATGTACATAACAATTGACTGTTCTCTCACACAAATCGTTGCAGAGACAATCACAACGGCCACCTGTATGTTGCCCACCTTGTATGTAACGGCTGCCTACCTTGAATGTACTTCAATATCTTCCAAACCTAAACAGCTTCTACACGTAAATAATACCAGAACTTTGAATGTTTTAAAGCATGTATGTACACACTAACACACACATATACACACACAAACCCACCACGTTCCGATTATTCGGGTGCTTACACTAACCATTCATAATAACAGCCCAAGGGCAGTCGCACCACCCACGTCCGGTTCAACTAGGACTTTAGATCCGTTTGATATCTATTATCACTATATATTAATAACAAAATGTAACGTAATCATAATAATTACCGAATACCTTGATTGAGCTATAAATATATTGTTTATTTTTTTGCTATATTTATATGCTATAAATTCCACTTACACAAAAAGTGATAGATTCCTAAGAAATCTATTGTGAATAACACTAAAATGCTTTGGAATGAATATATGTGTTGCCTACAAATAAATACAAACGATAATTAATAGAGTTCAAACTCGATGTACATACATCACAAGTGAATACATTCTAATTCGGCCCCTCGTCGTTCTAGTCCGATTCTAGAACAGAAACCAAAATTTTACGATCAATAAAATGTACGAACGCGAATATCACTCGTCCAATTGTGTTGCAATATGCGAATTTCACCCACTCAATACCAGCCATTGTTCCAATGTCAATAGAGAGGATATTGCCTTGTACAAGTGATACACTGAACGGATTGATCGTGTTCGACGCTGCACGGAGACAACTTCATTCATGGCTTCCGGGTAAAACGATAGGTGAGATTTGTTTATACATTACCAGATACATACAATGCATCTGTTATTTTCTACTTTGTGGCCAATCGCTAAGAAAGTAACGGCCCTCCATTGATGTTACTAGCTGGGTGATAAATGTAGTGGCTCGGAGTCTGGATTTGTGCCCGATGCATGGCAATAGGCTCACCACCTATTCCATAGTGGGACGTAAAC
>DWDU01000481.1:0-18750 GCA_018245575.1 Jemadia suekentonmiller | reverse complement strand
CCCGACCCGGGGATCGAACCCGGGACCTCCCGATCGGCAGTCGCACTTGCAACCAACACGACCAACGAGGCAGTCAAATACACTACAATAAATATAAAAATGTTGGAGAAGAACTACAGACTGTCTTATTGTTAAAAGAGCTATTTTTAGAAAACCGTAATTTAGGGATCTTGTTTATATAAAAAGTAAGAGTAGAGAAACAAGCAGGGTATACAAATTTATTATTAACTAATAGTAATAAACATACAAACATAACAAATAAATATACATTATAATTCACATATTTGTTCTATACTTCACTGAAATTAAAGATAAATATATTATCTTCTTCCATCAAACATCGACGAATACATATCAACAAAAAATTTGATAAAAAAAGGTAGAAACCAATTATACAGATAACAAGGTAATTTTTATTTTAACACTATTCATCCGAATAGATTGCAACAGCGGGTGTTCTGGAATGAAACAAAAAAGTGTTCTCGCGCCTAACATGTGCGCACACGCATGCGCGAACCAACACAATGATTTATTTATAACAATGCAACACATGTAGAGTTCAATCCGCTTTATGTAGAGTTCAATCCGCTCTAGTTGCGTTTCACTTCAAGACCGGTGTGTCTGGTGCTTAAATTATTCACCATTTAATACTATTTTATAGTGTTGTACGGGAAGGGATACGACGAATAAAGCACACATACATATCTTCACGCCAGGTCTCTCACGAGGTAGGCAGGGAGCACCGAGTGCCAAATATCTCTATACTTACAGACCTGCTGTTCGCTATTATTCATCTACATTCATCACTCTCTTTATACATGCGTGCCGTTTTCGGAGATTAAAAGCAAAATAAGTAAAAGACTGTACTAAATCTATGTTTGAGTAAAACAACCATGAACTATTTCTTTTCATTAATAGTATGTGTACTGTTTTCAGAAGTTTTTTATAAGTAAACTGGGAAGGATACAGAAAAGCAGAATATATAACATAGAATTGTGTTTTGTTTTTTTTTTGTATTGTTATCGGTAAATGTATACGAATTCAAGGTTTGTTATAATGTCATTTTTTAATGGTTTCAACATTGAATCACTCATCGAATTTTGATAGAATTTGATAGGGAGATAGCTTGAACTTTAAGTAAAGATGTACACTGATTTGTATTCAGCATATTTTACTGTTAACAAAAACAAAGAGTGATAAAAAAGTGATTAGTCAGTTTTTAAGAGCTATTTAACTGAATAAATTGAAAGAGATTTTGGACGGGTCTATTAAGACAGGTCCAAAGTGAGTCCAAAAAAAAGTATGCATTAGCGTACTTTACTTGATATTTTGAAATCAATTCTTTTGTATGTGGTTTACCGGCCAGCCCTAGTTTTTGTTCAATTTTGTAAGGAATAAATGAATCCACAGTGAACTCAGTCCCTGCAAGGTTTCGTGGATGACTAAAAAACTTAACATCTCGCAACCGAGGTATAAAAGATGTTTGATATGTTTTATACTTGAAATATAAATATCGCCTTTAAATATGTTTGTTTAAACTCGAAAACTGCTTAGACTTTATACATTTTAGTATTTGTACATTTACTCGTAAGTTAAGAACAGTTAGGCGTGCACAAGACAATTTCATTTGCAGGGTCAAAGCGAGAATATAAAAGAAGTTGTTTTGTAAAAGTCAAAGCAGTTTCGTGAATTTATTCAACAGTTTTACCTCAAACTGTACACAAGGGAGTCGCATCAGCATCACTAAATCTCACAGTACCTATATTTTTTATATATTTATTTCTTACAAATAGGTACTCGGAGGTACTCGTATTTCATACTGCCAAAATAATGCCTTCAGTATTTTTCACATGAGTAATTAGTAATGAGTAATTCAAAATATTATCAAATATTTAACCTGATAACTGGTAAATTTTCAAATAAGTATTAAGGTACATACTTATCGAGACATACATATTTCTGTCTAAAAATATTGTTTGTGTTTTTCTAATTGCATATAGAAACTATCTGGAAAAGCTTAGCTCGTGAAATACGTATACATATTTAACACACTGGAGGTACATAGATTGAAAATTTAATAATTTTACCCAAAAAATGCTCAATAAAAAATATTTCCACGTACCTACTGCTTTCAACGTTCCATTAATGAATCAGTATCGTAATTCTACGTACACCAGGTTGTATCAAGCGACGCAAGCATAAATCTATCCCCAACTATTCCCGGATGTTTAACCACACAGGTTCAAGTTAAACTTTAATACCTTAGCCGAAGCGCAGTTAGCCGAATGTACTAATGATTTATTAATGTACGTTCACAATACCTTTGTAGTCCAAACATTTATTTCGGGGCCGACTCTTTGAGTGCCACGCGGAGCAGGCGCTAGCAGCTGTTGACTGTCCATCTCCCCATACGTCGGGATCTTGTATACATTGTTTCTATAATTGAATAAATAAACTGTAAAGTTCTCAGGCAGCTCTTTGTAAATACGACTCTCGTTATGGTTAAAACAGCCACGGGTCTGTTCAATTTTCGTTTTTTCAAAGGAATCGGTGTTTAGATTTTTTTATGTTACCAAGTAGAAACGGATGTGGACTGGTTAACATACTCAACTTTTTTTGTCTTTCTATTATGGGGTATACTCGTTGACATGAATTTCTCAAATACGTAAATAGATTATTATTTGTGCCGGGATAAGATATTTGTTTTCTTCTTATTTATTTTGCAATTAGTACGCTTAATGCCTACTATCATTATCTACCATTCAACCCGTGGTGATATTGAACAATTGTGATACAAGCAATAATTGAACAAAAGAAAGATACACAATATTTTTTTATGATTTACAAGCTTGCAATTGTAATCCATTTTTTCATACGGCAGTCAAAGAAAAGGATTCGAATGGAAGAATCTATTTATTTAATGGTATAGAGGATGAATGGTTTAGTTCATTGTGTGACTTTGGCACGGAAGTAAATAATATTAAAACCAACACGGATCTTAATATCAGGCCACTCTTATTTGCTCACAGCTTTCTTACTAATGAAACACGAATTAGCACTTTGGGTATTATAAAAGTGTGTTAGGAGTAAATCAATATTGAACCATATTTAGAACAACTTCTTTGCTGTATGACGCTGCATTACTGTTTTTTGGTCAATGGATGGAAATCCAATAAGACAATTCGATATCAAATAGGGGTTATAATAAACATGAAACATTCAATGAATTACTGTTAAAATGCCAATAAATTGATTTTTATTTATATACATTAATTACAGTTTTATATATTAATTACATTGTGCAGTTCAGTTGACTGTCTCGTTGGTCGTGTTGGTTGCATGGCCGACTGCAGATCGGCAGGTCTTGGGTTCAAATCCCGGGCCGGATAATATTGGATTTTTTAGTAAATTATCTAGTAGTGGCTTGCAAGCTATATTTTAGCCCGCTGTATAGCAATAGGCTCACCTCTTATTCCATGGTGCCACGTAAACGTCACTGCGAAAGAGTTGGAGTGATCTACAATAACTTGCCTAGGTCTTCAGATATTACGGACGTGACGTTAGGTAAGGTTAGTGACCATTTAATTTTCTGGACATCAGGTGTGTAATTGTATTCAGTGTTATTTAGAGTAATTTACTAGTATTAAACACTTTTAAACAAATATTATACTATTATACAAAGACCATTACAATTGTTACTAACAAAAGGTATACTATTTTACCATTCTAAGTCCCACGTTTTTTCTGTGAATTGAACAGGTAGAATTTGATATGATCACACTTTGAAAAAACCTTCACCCAAAGAAGCTCAAAGAAGGTGAATTTGTTTTATCTCATTCAAACTACATAGTTCGAAATAAATTCAATGAAAGTTATTGTTGATCAGAAAACAAACTTCATACCTCAAAATAAAAGTTCACACTAACTTTATTACCTATATTGTTGATTGCAGCAAATATTTTTCAACTTAACCCTTCGTTGAATCAGGAACCGCGCTTTCCATCCAACTTTTATCATGCAATAAATTTGACAGTCACAGCAACAGCGTCCATCAATTTTTATTTGTAAAGTACGAGCCATAGTAATATCGTGCAGGAGTTGAACTATGATTTGCAGCTGTCTTAAAATACCAATATTATTAGTACTATGTCGTAACGCCAGGTATTTCACAGGGTAGGTAGAAAGCACCGAGTGACAAGGAATAAAAATAATTATAATAAATATCTTAAGACATGACCACACAAGGCCATCTCATCTAAAAGTAAGCGTCAAGGGAGCAGATGGTTGGTAAACTACATAATACATGCAAATACGTAACATTACGCGTGAAATCCCCAAAGGGTAGGCAGAGGTATGTAAAATATTCCCACGTATCACCAGTTATGTTTACGTCCCACTATAAAATAGGCGGTAAGCCTATTACCATACTCCGGGCACATATGCAAACTCCGAACCACGAATAGAAAGCCTAATTTAGAAAAGTCCAGTAGTGCCCGACACGGGTTTGAACCCAGGACCTCTCGATCGGCAGTCAGGCTTTCAACCAACACATCCAACGAGGCAGTCATACATGTAAACATATATGTACTTATATAGTTATTTATACACCCAGACACAGAAAAAATAATTAGGCTCATCACACAAATACATATTTATTCTTGGCGGGAATCGAACTCACAACCTCCGGCGCGACAGTCCGGTTCGCTAGCCACTACACCAAGGGATCAGTCAATCAGTCAGTCAATCTCTATTCTTGTGAATCTAGCGCGGTTTTTCTACATTTATCATTCTCTTCATACTAAATTATTATTATTATCAAATACTAGATTGAATTAATCACATTCAGATATTGTTTCTTTACATATTGCACTACATACACCGTGAAATAATGTCAGTCATAGATAACACTTGAAACAACGTTGCTGCCCTTTTTGAAATCGAATACAAATTAATTAAGGAGTAAACGAAATATTCAAATAAGTCTTTAATATAAATACAATAGATTAACGTTAATTAACATTCTTACGCATTTCATTGTGTAAGTTTCTGGTTCGACCAAGTATCATTGAGTGTCACTGATTATTTACGAGTATTACAGCTTTATCGGTGTTAATGATAGTATATTGTCTCGTTAAGTCTAAGTTGCCTTCAATATTACTGCTTAACAATACTTTCAATGTAATCAAACTGGAGTAAAGAATGAATTAAACATATTCACTATCGACATCCTTGTTTTTCTGCCGCTCTCCGGCGGTAAGACAATTGCCTAAAACACAACGCAACCTAATTTTTTTCTTTTCGCTTGCCGCCTACAATGTTAGTTGGATCTGGCTTTTTTCATTTCTACTCCTTCGTTTTTCCGAACGATGTTTGAAAATGGCGGCGGAATCCGGGCCTGTTTTGATTCTGGCCAGTGAACTATGTTGTTTGAGCTTTGTCGGCTGGATTTTTGTTTGGCTGATTCAATTTTTCCTTCAGCGTGCTACTCTTCCGTCACTTTGTTCGCAAATGGATTGGTGAATGTCGTCTCTTTTGAAGCATAGACGCCCGGAGTCTGGAGAGTGTATATTCATGATATTCCGCTTTTAGTTGCCTTCGTTCATTCGTTTTTGTCAGATTTATCACTAGGATGCTACTGTTTCTAACTTGCTCCTGACTTGTGGTATTTAGCATTGTTTTAAGTAAATATTCTTCACATCTGTCATGGAGATATGTTAGCAAGCCATAGATAATTTTTTTTACATATACTTTATCTACGTCTGTTTAAACTAAACTTACCAAGGACTTCACTAGAATAGCGTTTCTGAAAGTTTACAGGATATTCTTTCTTATAAATTTAACCAACCAAATAGTGAATCTGGCCTGATCGATATAATCACCTCTATGGTTCACGTAATAAGAGTAGAGTCTAATACAATGTTAATAATATTACAAAATTATAGCATTATAACATATAATCATTGATTAAGTAACATTACACATATAATCCCCGAAGAGGCAGGCTGAGTAGTGTAACACATTTCCAAATTTTACCAGTTACTCTTACGTTCCATCTTGGAGTAAGTGGTGAGCCTATTGCCATACATCGAGAAGACATCCAAATATTATAAACATTCAGAAAAATATTTGCAATATCAACTACTTCTAATCATTTTCGGAGTTATGTTGTTGCTTAGTTACGATTTCCAAACACATTACTGAAAACACTGACGGCATTCTAAAAACGGGAAAGAAATAAAAAGAACAATGGTTCGTTTTCTCACGAGAACTGGACATCAAATTGAACTGTAATGGATGTTCGCTGTCTTCTCCCCAGTAGCTCGTTGTACGCTCAAATTACCGGAACATCGATTTTCTACGAAATTCGCCTTTTTTTGTACATTTCTAAACCTCACCATATTTTTTTGTCACTTTTTTAAATTCCGTTATTTCATCATTATAACGGTAATGAAACTCTTCGTTGTTATAATTAAAATAAACAAAATAAAAAATAATTTATGTTATAAATATTCAAGAAAATTTTTGGATATCCTTCGTACCCAGTGGGTCTTCTAATGTTCATTTATTTTTGATTTTTTTTGAAGTTGTTTATTCGTAATAGTTGTAATCTCACAGTACCCTGTACTAATTAATTACGTAATTTACTTCTTTGACAATTAATTTCTTGTCCACTAATTTTGTAATTACTTGTCTTAAACCATTTGCAAGTGTAATATATTTATGAACAATTGAATTGACAGATTTCGCGCTCATGACTGCGTGAGTGTGAGATTAAAATCCTGGCTGTTACTTTTCTATACATTTTTTAAACTAAGTTCAGGGTATTTTTTACAATGTTTTTCTCGACCCTTTTATCCTTCCTCTGTTAGACAGGGTTCTTCCCTCAGAATAAGAGGGTTTTAGCATTAAATATCATTATTCATAACGCTATTGAAGAACATTGAATGTCACACCTTAGACCTTTCTGAAATAATAGCAGTGTCTATAAAGATGACCAACGATATGACGTAGATCACAGATTGAGGAATTGTAATAGAACTAACTCCGAGTTTGAAGAGTTCCAATTTTAAATTACCTTAATACAACGTGCCTTAGATTAAATATGAAAATGAGGCCACAATATGTCACTGAAACGCTCAAAGTTAAAACCATCGTGTCAGCAACTCTTTTCATATTTTCCCATGTTTTTACGACGATGAAATCGTATTATCCTCCATAAAACGTTGAAGCCGCCACTAATTCCGCTAAACTTCCCAACGGCCGGCGACACCTGGCGAGCGTTCCGCGAACTTTTACAAGATTTTTTTTTATTTTACTACCTTCTGATTCCGGGTTTGTCGTTATTGTTCAATTCTTTGGTATGGATTTGTTGGTTCATGTACTTTATTGGACTAAGAGTGAGATGAATGTTAAATAAAAGTAATTTGTACCACCGCTTACCTTCGTATCGACTTATTGTTAGTTAAATCGTGAATCATTTGACAAACCTGTGAACGTATTGTCGTTCACAGTTTTGTTAAACAAAAATGTATTTTACTGTAATTGTAGTGTAAAATACATTGTTTTTTCTATTTGTAAAAAAAATATTATCAAAGAAAATCTTATGAGAACTTTAATTCCGTCAATGTACTTGCTAACATCGAACGGTATTTTACTCAATATGGAACTTAAAATGTCAAGGCTATTTTAATACAGCGAAGCGTAACCGTATAGGTCAGTTGATCGTGCAAGCCGATAGCTAGGAAATTATTAATTCTTGTCCTGATTTTTTAATACGCTTTCAATTGTTAAAAATTCACATAATACCAGTTACCACGAATTCATATAGGTACCGCAGTCGTCATGTTGTTGGTATGTTTATCCTGTTTTGATATTAACTTTTTTCCCTTCCTTTGATGCACATAGGTCGCCTGGAAGTAGTCTCTACTTGAACAATGAGGCCGCTTATTGCATACTATTGTGTATTTTCCTTTATAAAATTTAATTTTTCTACATGTCCTTAGTGGACAATAAAGTACCTATGTAGGTATATTGTTTGTAGATATATAAATAATGTATAAATCATGTATAAATTTTTCAACTAAAAGAAGTAAAGATTCCTTTTGCATGACATTTATTAAAAAATACGAGTACATACATGATATTGGGGAAAAAATGATCCGCCAGGTTTCGGCAGGCCATGATTTCGGATTCGATGCTCGTTCTCTCAGACATTGGATTAAGAAAATCAACATGTCCATTGGATGCACGACCCAAGTAGTCGTGGATGGACTGCATATTGCATGTTATTATGGACTGCGTATTGCATTGCATGGATGGATTGCATATGTAAAATACTATTATATATGCGGCAGAAAGACGGCAGGTATAAGTATAGAGATTTTTGGCACCTGGTGCTTTCTGCCTACCCTGGAACCTGGCGTAAGCATACGTATAATGAACATTGTTCGCCAAATAACTAGATAGATGAACTTTAAAATCACAATCGAACTTCTACGGTAAAAAGTTACCGAATGTCCGCGCACAGAGCGGAAACAATTCCAGCAATTAGATTTCCGAACGGATTCCTTGCGTTACGAGGTACATTCTGTCGAAACCAGACACTGGTTACAAATTGCGTAGTACCTAGTACCTACATCAAAAACGAATGATCACAACTTGGACTCTTCGCTGAAATTCTACCCTCGTGTCTGTATATGTGTACAAAATACGCGATATACACAGAATTCCTAAAACATGTTAACATCTCTTGTAAAAATAAGCACATTATCATGTAATGATCCATTAAACGATTTGCGAAATTTTTTATTTACTACTGATAGCTGATGACACGATCCACGCAAAGCTTGCAATTCTGTTATCCCCATATCTATGGAGTTTCGATTTCGAGGTTAGGAAGCATCGCGCGCGGACGCGATAAACGTTGTTATATGATATACCGACGTATCTTTGACGGACTCCAATTATATTTGAGATTTGATAGGCCTATGTATTTGCAAACCATCTAACATAATCCAGTCTTTCAGGTAGGTACCAATTGATATAGTGGTATATCAAAAACTATATTGTTGCTAAAATTCGAGTTGGCAAACTACATATTGCTAGATGTGCACATTTTTGGCAATATCCTTACCTAAATAATAAATATTATACGTCATCATACAGTAAAAAGTACGTGTCAGGGATTCGAACTCTAGACCCACAGAGTCGGAGGCTGCAATTGATATAGGTATTACTAATGTATGTAGGAATGACACTTACAACTCATATAGTTGACCTGAATATTATAAACAGTTATCAAATTTACTTAATCTCTATTTCAGTCCGTTAATATCTATGGCATCATTAAAACCAGTTTTATAATTAGTGGTAAATTGTAACCAATATTTTTCTTTATCAGAATTGACTCCTAGTTACTTCCGTCCGATCTTGTCAGCGATAACACTAAATAAGTTCGATAGAGTTATTTCAAATAATGATAAAATCTTTAAATTCTCATGCTCGACAGTTTAAGTCTTAATTGGGTAATGATTTAAATGTCAATAGATTAAAATCTTTAACGGATTTTCATTTATAGCATGTCATTGTTTGTTTTTTCATGTTGCCGCGCGATAGAGTATTTCTACGTCCTTAAAAGACTTAATGATAAAAGGCCGTTTTGTGCTAAGGAGTGAATTGCAGACGTATATTTAAAGCACTTACGAATTCCCGATATACCTACAAACATACACAACTTCACAGAGTGCCTTTGAAGTTGTTTGAAAAATATTTTGGTATCGAAAATAACGTACCGTTTTCGATTCAATAAATATGTACTTATTTGATATTGCCAATGACAAGGAAAGTATTTATAACGGTATAAAAATAGTTATTTATTTGTGTATATAAATTTTTTCGTCTAAAATTTTTCACATTGTATGCATGTACCGGCTTAAATGAAGTATGTATTTTCTAGATGGCTTGTCTAGTTTCAGACCTACACGACTAACTTCATAAGCTCCCGCCGATTGCAGCGTGATACCGTCGGTGACTAGCAAGGTCATTCCGAAATCCATACGTGTGTTAAGCCTGTCCATATCATCTATTCTAGACTCGTTTCGTACAATACCACTGCAAAATTATGGAAAGCTTAATCCTTAATAATATACCTACGTTTATTTATCTACCTATGGTCGCTTGAATTATTTAGCCTCACTAGATGTAGATGAGGGTATTCTGGGATGCCCACCAATTGCCGTTAGATAGTGAGACACAAAATTAAGATATTCGAAAGTGACAAACCTAGACTTATATATTACTACTAAACAGAAGACGTGAAAGAAGACAAGATGAAGAGTCCATTTAATAGACGAACATGATTTGTCGTTAGTATTCGTAGTAGTAGTAGGGATTATTTATAAAAGCAGAAGGAGCAAAAGAAATGTGTCGCGAACACCTTTGGTGAAAACCTTTATAGTCCGCCTACAGCTATGAGAAATAGGCAAGAAAATACGAGTATGTATCTATGTATATATCTGTGTTGTATTTGTGCATGGATCCTAATGATTTTTATGTATATTTTTACTTTAATATTTTAAGTGAAATATAGGATTACGTGAAATATGCGTTACGATTATAATTTATGTTTTTTAATTAGTGGCAAAATAATATATAGCAATGTTATAATCTAAGTACATTTTCTAATAGTTTATAAACATCATTAATAAGAAATATTAGAAACTTCGTATCTTTAACCATATGTTCAAATAGACACATAACAAAAATACATAATCCATCATTGATTTACAATACCGGCGTATCTCAAATTACAAATAAACAATATACATGAGATCCCACGAGCAGTCGTTAAGACGTGTTCATAATACTTTATAGGGCCAATTATGGTATAAAATAAAGTATTTTGTATCTATTAATGCATAACGACAATAATAGTAAGCAAACAAGAAGGCTGCTAAGCGTGCATTTGATCAAATATATATTGGTTCCGTACTCTTAATAAACGTAGTCTTAATTAAAAATTTGAGTATTCAACGTAATGGTGCTAATAGGAAAACATTTACATCTCGTATATAATGTTTTCCTTCGAAATTTAAAGTATCATATTTTATGCACCACAATACAAGTTACTTATAACTCTACATAAAAAGTGTCATCGGAGGTAGTGGAATTTTCGTCTTACAAAAATTTTACAAGACGTAGTTTTCATTTTACATTTCTAAGAAAAAGAAGATAATTTATCATCGTCATCATCATTTCAGCTTACTGACGTTCACAGCTAATATGAAGCTGAAATGTAAAATGACAGACATGTAATCCCACAAAGGGCTTCATAACAAGACCCCCGAAGTTCTGAGCGTTCCGCATATGCCAACAGAACCTCAAATTAGCCGTTCACGCCGACCGCCTCAAACAACGCCCACGTGCCAATAATATCTAAACACCCACAACTTACAGCCATAATTTACGAGTTGAACTTAAAAGAGTTCTCTGCCAGCGCTACAATGTGGGCTGTACGCGTAGACTTTTTTATATTAACGTCGTTTTTTAGAATTAATCTCTACACCCACTTTATATAAATAGTTCTCTATATTATGTATAATGTATATATGATAGGTATTCTATATGTGAAGAGAAATCGTCATCCCTTCTATTAATAATGCTCATTATTTTTAAAAACTTCTTATATAAGAATGAGTAGCAACGTTTTATCACAACTGAGAGGTGAAGCGAAAGTTTGCTTTGGCTCTTCAGATTGTTATGTACTGCTAAGCAACTGAAATGTTAGAATTTTTAAGTGCGCCTTAATGACCCCATAAGGAAGCACACAACTTATATGTATACACGTATACTCGTATGTTTATTATTTTAATATCTTAATATCGTAATAGATCCCAACTTTCGCGCCAAAACAGCTCGTGTTGTAGTAACCAGACGACTGATAAACTATACATACATATGTGATGTAAAATATAGTCACATAGATATTTTTTCATTGTCAGACACAGAACAAATATTTGTACTCATCGCATAAATATTTGTTCTGGGTGGGAATCGAATCCACGTTTAGGATCTACGCTCAGGTTCACTAACCACTACACCGACGGAACAGTCGTTGACCGTACTATAGTTACTATATTAGACTAGTACACTAGATACACTTGGAGACTAATAGACTACATTATACTTGACTTAAAAAACGTTAGTTCACGCCTGTAATCTCCGAAGAGGTAGGCAGGGGAGTGCAGTACACTTCCACGTTTCGCCAGTTACGTTTACGTTCCACTGTGGAATGAAAAGTGAGCCTTTACATACACTGGGCTCAAATCCAGACTACGGGCCACTACAAAAAAATTAAAGAGAAAATTCTAAGATACGAAAATCTAGTAGTACCCAACCCGGGTTTTGAATCCAGGACTTATTAATCGGCAGTCGCGCTTATAACCACTCAACCAGCAAGGCAGGCAATTTAATTATAGTTGACTTATTAAAATTTTCTACTTCATTATTCACTTACTTGACTGTCTGTTATATTCTATATAACCAAACTAGTTAATGTTGTAAGTTGACACTTAATAAGTATAACAACTCTTACAACAAACACGCGTTAATGAAAAGGATTTAAGTCGAGTAATTGTGTGACTCTTATCACTTAAGATTACAAAAGTTGGTTTCGTTTGGACCGAAACTTTCAAACGATACGAACACATGACGCGGTTATGCCAGTTTTCTTAAGAATTGTATGTTACTTGCTAATGCGTTGCTTCAATTAACAATTGAGATAAAATGAAGGAGGGGTGAGAGAGATACAAAAATATATATCTTTTATTACAGGAATTGAAATCAAACATTTAAGTAAAATTTAAAAAATATATATTAATATGTACCTACCTTCCTACCTATAATTTATAGATATTAAAAAAACAACTTGCGCAGATCTGTAATTGAATTTTATTGCAAAGCTTATACATTTTTCTTGAAACTGTAGATAAATTCTAAAGTTTGTAGTAGTAACGGTATCATTGAATCAAATGTGCAGCATCTTAACGCTACGTATGAAACGACCCTTAATACCCGCTCAAATGTCGTATCACCTTGTAACAATGCTAATTGTTCGAACAAGACATACAAGAGGATTACGTCTTAACATGTGACATTGAACAGGCATGCTACAGAAACCTCAAGTCCATTGAGATAAGGGCCATTGTTCCGTGAACGCAGTCATAAGGGTACTTCAGAGAATATGATAATCGGCTTACTAATCGTAAGTATAATGGGGAACTGACTAAATTAGAGCATTTTCTATACACAGAATTATCCTCATCGTCTATTTGTAATACTTGTCATTTCATTCGTTGTTAACAAGTACATGTTGATATGGAATTTTGGGCATTGGAAATATATGCCTACGGCGAGTAGGTACATATGTCCTCAGTTATACTAGATAACCACAGAACTCTATATTTTTATTACTAACTTAGTTGTTACTAGTTGCTTAATATGTGCATAAACACTAAAACAATTTGTATACAACATTTTAATTTGCGGTTTAATCAACTCCTTGACCAATCAACAGCTTGACCTTGACTACGGGCCAAAGTACCTCTATGTCCAATTACTACGAAATCCGCTCAAATTTTCTGACATAAAAATTTGGTAAACAGACCGGATTTTTCTTAATCCTATTTCAGTATAAAAAGAATTGGGGATATGCAAGGAACAATTTGTCGATACACATTGACATAATATTTACTATTCCGATGAGCAGGAGAACACCAAGAGTTGGTGTAACATTTTTATGGGCTAGCAACATTACCACCAATGTACTGTATTTGTACGGCCCAATTTCAGCAAACATATTAAAGTTGACGTACTAAATATAGAGCTGTTGAGTCTGTAAGTTAGTCCAAGTGCGCCATTATGTATAATAAATGGCGTAGATAAAGCTGCTTAGCTTACGGATCGTACTTAGCTCATGACTCGGGCGTATTTAGTACCATTATTGATAAAGTAAGTAATTGTCAATATTTTTTACAGTCTTAATTCAATTAAACCAGTTCAATTAAACCAGCATAACTATGCTTTATAACAAAAGCTATCTTGATGATTACTTTGTAATCACATATTCGGGGGTTACAGGCGTGATGTTACGTTTTATTATACTATGAGTGTAGTACCTGTAGTACCAGAATTATTGAGAAATGGCTCATTAGGCTTCTGTCTGAGCCATAGCAGTGCCACCTAGATAAATACTAAAAAGGTACATTAAAACCCTTCCGTTTTTATAATAGGTTATATATTGGTTAAACTTCTAAAACTAATTTGGTAACAAAATAAGATTATGTTACATATTAATTCTCGTGTCTTTTTTTCGGGATAATCCGACTAGTTTGGGACCTACCCGGAGACTAGAGTCGCCGCTGTGACCTTGCTGCCTTGATCCCAATCTAGTCAGAACTGAAAACAAAACATCGCGTATGTGTCGTTTTACGAACGTAAAGCCCTTGCCAGTATTTTAGAGAATAATGAATTTTTGTTTCTGGATGTTTGAATTAATGTCGTTCCTAACACGCGATCAACTTTGAATATGGTCGTGCATAATCCTTCTTTTACATCGTCGTGATGAGTCTATCGAATATTCGCATACATTGATACAGTGTGACGTTGATAGATTAGAAAACACAATACCCTTCTCTCATCGCTCATCGTTAATGGGCAAGATGAGTAATTTGTTTGTAAATTACGTTTCATAAAATACCAATTTTTGCCTGCGTAAATTAAAGATATTAAAAAAAAACGAAAGTTCTCCAATTTTAATTCAGTGTCTAGTGAAATTCGTTGTTTGTTTAATTAATACGTACGTTGTGGCGCTTAATGTTTGCGTTTTGATGATTTCTCGAGTTATTGAAAGTATCGTAACATCACGTCTATTATCTCCGACGAGGTAGGCAGGGGCACTCCCCTACTCTCCCTAATATTCTCTAGTATACTCTCACATTAAGCCAGTTACGTTTATGTCCCACCATGGAATAGAGGGTAAGCTTATTTCCATACCGTGAAACGTGGGAATGTTCTACGTTCATCTGCCTACCTCTTCGGGGATTACGGGCGTGATTTACGTTAAAATTTAAATTTAAACCAGCATTTCTTAATTCAATAATGTTTTTTAAAGCAGTTTTTTTGCTAATGACGTACATTTAAGGTTTATTTATATTTCATTAATATTTAACCCAAGTTCGCATTCCCCTTGTAATTAGTTATAGAACAAAAATTATACCGCAACTGTAAATAATGCATTAAATGAATTTACCAGTGGCTCTTCTACATATAACAGTCATGTGAAAAAGTTGAGACAGCAATTGATAATTCTCCTTTTGATGGCATTTTTATCATTAATTCAATTTAACGTATTTCTAAGATTTTCAATCTTGAATCATATTCAACAAAAACTCATGAGAAAAAATACTTTCCAGCGGCAACGTTCCTTAGTCCGAAAATTAATTTGAAACACTGAAGAGATCCACATAAATATCTCGAGATGAACTCTTGAAAGATAATGGAATTCCCAAAATGGAACAAATATAAAATGTTGTAAGACTCTTTTCATCCTAAACAATTTAGGTTTCAATGGATTTCTTGAACAAATATTGAAGTTGGTTAAAATTTCTATTCAAAGTTTAATAACAAAAGTGCCGCAGTAGTAAAAACGATATAAGATCAGACGATTATAAATGGGAATTATAAGCATTCACATCTTTTTGTAATTACGTTACAACTAAAGCCACCGTGAAAATACTGCTTTGTCACGAAGTAAAAGAGATCGTACATGATTTCTATTTCCTCCCAAATTAATATTTTGCAGGAATTGGAGGAAATGATGTAATCATCATTATCATTCTATTGCAGTCCACGGCTGGACACACGCTGGTATCCCCTGAAGGACTATGCCCATAATCCCCACGCTTGGCATGCACATCGGGGATTGCAGAGCACAGCTTCTCGCTCCGCCTACGTTGCTGCCCATTGGCGGCCATTACGTAACACATATTACATAACATTCTTAATAGTTCTGCGACAGTCGAGAGATCGTCTAAAAATCAAATTACTTAATAAATCTTGATTTAAAATTTTTAAGTCTGAAAATTTTCGACTTCCCTCGTAACAGATTTCTAGGTTTTATTAATGTAGGACCATAGAAGTAAATTTAATACCGAATTAAAAGTTACACACGGTCTTGGCGAATGCTGCCTTAGTATTTTGTAAACTAACTCTACACTCATCACTTTTTTTAAACATTTTTTAAATTTTTACCATTGTATTGAACGTAACTACATATTTCTTTTAAACAATTGATGTTATTAATACCTACAACACATCTATAAAGATGTGTTGCAGTTTTGAAAAATGATAATAATTTTATTCCTCTTACAGACAAATTACTATTCTTCCGTCGCTTGTTTGTTTATTTGAATACATGTTCCATACGAAAGTACGGAAAATGTATTTATGTAAACAAACAATTAACAATTTTTCTTCAGACTCAACCTCTCTTGAAATCTTTGACGTACAACATAATTATATTTTAATTATACTGTACTGCCTGGTTCGTCAAATGGTTTCAAGTGCGATAGCTGATCGAGAGGAGGTGGGTTCGATCGTCGGATATGGTTAGATTTTTCTAACCTGAAACGTCTGGTAGTGGGTTGGAATATCGACTTGTGCCCAGTGTATGGCAATAGGCTTACCACACATTGCATAATGACATGTAATCTTAAATGGTAAACTGTGTGAGTGTACTACACACCTGTGCCTACCTCTTCGAGGATTGATGGTGCGTTATTACGTTTTTATGTTTTTACAGATACTTTTATAATCAGAGCTATGATAATAATCATATCGATCATACAATCGCCAACCCAGCAATCAGGCACAACCATTGAACCAACTAGCCAGTCAAATATATTGTTTGTAAAGTATTATTCAGTGAAAATTTAATGTTCTATATTAAATAATGTTGCATGTAATTCGTCCCGACCGTATGTCACGTTTCAAAGAAACTAAGTAAGAAAGCTGGCGCAGCGCGATGCAGTGCTCTCTAATCAGAGTCAGTCAGTCTGTAAGCGTGTCTAATGCAATCGGTGCATCCTGCTTAAAGAAATACGGTACTTAGATTTATGATTCTTCGAAAGATTGCATATAAAATTCCTTTGTCGTTTTTTGCATTCGATGCACACATTTGGAAATGTAAGTATTAATTTATGTAGTGTACATTTTGTTTTATCGATATTTTTTTTGTAGTATTGTATTAGAAGAACACCACGATTATTCCAAATAAATCAATTGATGTACTAATTACAGTAATTACCGTATTAAAGGTGATAATTGCTCGTTTCAGTTCAAAATGTATTTGATTAGACGGCCGCCGTTGGCTCTGCAATAATATCCAGCCTTGAGGCGGTTCCGTTAATCATCTTACTGTGTTACGCTCTATTTGTTCATTTAAGTGCTAGCGAACCCGTAATGGCTATATAAACAGCGTTGTTTATTGACATCGATAGGTAATAAACTGCTTTTTTCTCTTTCGACGGACGTCAAGTTTTAGAACGGGAATATATAAAAATCAAAGTAATTGCACGTGTCGTTGGTCTAGTAGTTAGTGAACCTGACCGTGGGTCGTAGACGTAGGGTCGATTACCACCCAGAATAAATATTTTCGCAATGAGCACAAGTTATTGTTATGTACGTGGATGTAACAGTCGGGAGTGAATAAGCGAGCTATTTGCCAAGCAGTATTTAAATTTATCATTATTGCTATGTAATATATTATCGACTAAAGTATATTATAACGCTGCCACCTGTTAACCCCGTCGCTTCTCGCTACCGTACAAGCTAAGAAATCGTGGAAGATGTAGTCAACCACTGATGCCTCATTCTGAATTGAATTTTAAAGTCAGTTTAATTCAAAACTTATAAGTTGTTTTAGTACTAAAGGTCATAGCTTAATGCATATGCAAAATATCTATATGGCACATGCATAGCAGGTCTATGAATACAGAGATTTTTGGCACTCGGTCCTCTCTGCCTACCCCTGCAAGCGTGCTTACTTATAACGCAACATTGCTTACTGTCAAGTAGAGATCGATCTCAAACGATGACATATATTATAATAAAAAGTAAGTAATAGGTATCAGTTACCGTCAGCTTACTCAGTGGTTCCACTGTAGCTATAATTTATTTGATAAGTGGTTTATTCTGAGCCTGCAGCGATCTTGTTAGTCACTGGTTATTACTGTTATCGCTATACAATAATGTGTAGCCTGTAAGCGTTGTTGTGTATGTATTAGAGTAAGGCAATATAACGCCTGTTTCTCCTCGAAAGAGTGTTCAGAAGAGTACAATGTATTTACTAAACGAAGTATGGCTTAAAACTGGACTTCAAATATGTATGTGTTATTTTAATTTTGTGCTGTTTTTAAATGCATGTCGATCAAAGGAGTTCTACATAGAGTATATATAAAATGCCATTTATATCGGAAAAACTATTGCTAGCAGAAGGAATGTCTAGCTTTACCCAGGAGTTGCATTTGCAAAAGTGACGCTAACGCAAGCGTAAACTGATCTTTGCTTTCTAAACCATGGTAAGCTTCACCTAAATCGATAGGAAAGGAAAGGAAACTCATTTGCCCTAATGGGAAGATTGTTGGTCTTATATACATCATTATGTATAGCGTGCGAAGTCTGCCAATGTACAGT
>DWDU01000480.1:0-18751 GCA_018245575.1 Jemadia suekentonmiller | reverse complement strand
CTGTCGAAGTAATTATTACAAAATATTCTTTCAAATGCGTCAAAGAAAACAGTTCGAATATAAAATAAACAGCGTTTACGTTATTCTACCTACCTCGTAAGGGACTCGGCGTGTAGATATGTGTGTAAATGTATAACAAATTTGTTACACATTTTTAACCTTTAAGCATCGGTTCACAAATTTTATTTAATTCCCAGATCCTCATACATAGCGACAACGATAACAATGATGGCGTGGAGCATCATGTTCCACTCGTGGCTCACGTTCGTGTTGCTCATGTGGGCGAACGTGGTGTGGCTGTGCCAGGACCAGCGCTCGTTCATGCTGAAGACCAGCCCCGTGCTGGTCTGCTACGCCATGCTGCTCCTACTGGCGCAATACATCTACGGCATGAATCTGTATGAGTCGGAGCTTCCTTCCAACATAACGGTAAGTAACAAACATTCGGCTATATTTCACTACCGTTGACCATAAATTGTTCGTTGCATGGAAATTGATATCAAGTCATCCAACTCTGATATAAATGGATGACGATTATCATTGAAGTCATAACTTCTTAGAAGAGGGTAAACCGTTACGTTACGTAACGCTGTACGGCAGGGCCATCAAACTCGCGGCCCGAGATGAATATTTTTCCGACCCAGTCAATATATAAGACGCAGACTAAATATAAAATAGAAATGTGAATTAAAATAGAAACCAGCATATAAAATTATAATATATTATGAGTACTTGTACAAACTCCACAGAATCTTAATACCGTGAGTCAGCATTTTAAACAACGCCATCTATTGGTGTTCGGTGAACTACATAGATAACATATAAATACTTAATTTACTAGCGATATTGGCTGTGCGGTGAGCTAAAAGTACTAATATTGAACAAGTAATAACCTAAGCTTTTCTCAAGTGCAACAATTTCAATATTAAATTAAATAGTTCAATGCACATTGGTTCAAATTATCAGTTCTGTCGGGTGTCTCGAGACGTACACGTTCTTTTTTATATATGGCAAAAGGCTCATCCCTTATTACAGTACAGTGACAAGTAGGATTTGGTAGGTAGATCGTTGAAATGTACTACAATACGAGGTCGCTGACCGGTGTTCGGTTGCGGTGCGCAGGAGGTGAACCTGCACCAGATCGGGCTGGGGCGCGCGGAGGGCGAGGCGTGCGTGCCGCTGCTGCTCAAGTCGCTGTTCACGTGCATGTTCTGGGTGACGCTGCGCCAGCGCGTGCAGCAGCTGCGCGCGCGCCGCCGCGCCGCCGCCGCGGGCCAGCTGGCCGCGCCGCTGCAGCTCACCGTGTCCGCCGCCGCCAGCGGTGAGCGCGCCCCGCCGCCGCCCGCCAGCGGCACGTCACCGAGTGTGACGGGGGACTCGTTAATATAGGGGTCGATGGCTATGAAGCCGGAGGTTGGGGGCTGACTTAAAAAACATACATTTTCAAGTTATTTGCGTTCAAAAACAAACGTCTCAAAAAACTGTATTTATTGGTGCAGTATGTTTACCTACGCAAAATTATAGTAGACATGGATTTATAGAGTTAATACAAAACTGTACTGTTCAGCTTTTTCAATGTTCACATTAGTTTACTTCATATAAATCTCGTATTCGTTAGAGAACCTAAATTATGATCTTCACGAATTCAACAGGTCTAGCAACTGGTAATTTTTAATGATATATTTTAATGGTTCTTAATCACTTCATAATCTATAATTCGCTTATCACTCTATGTATTCCGTCTGTATTCTATTTTCCTCTCTAATTTCTATTGCAATTAAAATTTTCTACCATCACATTTCTATGAGTCTCGAAACTCATTCTTGTTTAATTTTGCAATATCTAAATTCATTTCTCCAATATCTTTTGAAATCAGTTTTTTAATGAATAACTTTAAATTTAATTTTTATATAAAATGTAGTTAATTTTGCACGTAGTGTTTTTTAAAATCAGTTATAGTCTACGCCGCCAGCACAGGCGGCCAGGGCTTGTAGCCGTGCCTGGGCAAAACGCGTCATACCGCGATCTGCCAGCGCCGGGTTTAGTCGCCTCTTTTGACATCCTGTATCTATCTCGGCACGGGGTCGGTGGATGTATTCTTACTCCGCTTCCAAAGTAAAAACTAACGACTCGGACTAAAAATAATATAGTATTAAGATTAAGAAGTAGCATTCATGTTTTGTGGGTTGCCATAACGGCGTGGGAGGTATCGATAAAACGTAACGCGAGTGTCGCGGCGCAGCGCTGGAGGCGGAGCGCGCGGCGGACGGCTCGCGGCTGCTGCGCGCGCTGGGCGCGGGGCTGCGCGCCGCCTGCGCGCGCTACTGGATCTACGTCGTCGTCATCATGCTGTTCGTCATCGGCGTCACCGGCGACCGCATGACCATCTTCCGCATCATCTACATGTTCCTGTTCCTCTCCTTCATACTCATGTTCCAGGTGCGCCACGCCTAACACGCTCACTATTGACGTATTGCTTCATAAATACATACATTTTATAATTCTTTCAATTGTCATGTTATACAGTATTTTATAGGGTTTTTAATTTGTGTGTGTGTGTGTGTGCGTGCGTCGTGCGTGCGTGCGTATGTGTGTATGCTATAAATTGAAGTAAATACTCCTGCTGATTTTTGTAAGCAGAATTCACGATAGTTACTTATGGCTATATTAAATATTCGTTTTACTACAGAGCGTAATAGATCTTTATGTACCAGTAAAATAAAAAACCTTTTAATCATTTCGTTAATTAATTGTTATGTACGTGTGAAGCAAGCTTCAGTTAAAATTGGTTGATATACTTCGCAGATAAGCTGGTACTGGTGGCGGCGGCTGATGTACGTGTTCTGGATAACTGTGATCATATATTCGATGATCAATCTCATACTCATTTACATCTACCAGTTCGACAACTTCTCCAAGACCATAGAGACCTACCTTATGATCAATGAGAGACTGTGAGTATTTTTAGGGAATTCTTTACTACCCCTCTAATTTACTGCCCTTCTCTTTAAATTTTCGTAGTGATGTCTTATTTACGATGATTTAATCTATTCGACCATCAGATTTAGTTGTCTGACATTAATCTTCCACAGTCGACGCCACGTCATCCGGTCCTGGGATCTGAATCCAGCGCTCAGTAGAGGAGGTCCCCTATATTGCTACCAGAATTTAATTATAAAAAATACTCCATTTGAAGATTATGTACTACCGATGCATATAATATTGTGTATATGAAAATAGCTGACCACGTGTCAGCGCGCTGGAGTACATTGCTTCAGTGCCGATTAGGTTATATAAAATGTTATAGGAAGTCGTCACCATTTTTATCAGACTTTGGAGGCGTTCAATAAAATAAGCATCCACATTTTTGAAAAGGGAATAATGTTTAAAGCCCGTTATGAATAGTGTCGCATTGAATTTTCTAAAGTGACCATCTACATATTTCCAGACAACACGACTTGGGTCTGGAGCCGTACCATCCGGCGGACTTATTCGTCAAGTTACTGACACCGACTCTGTTTCTCATCATAACTATTATGCAAGTGCACTACTTTCACAAAGACTTCATGGCGTTATCGGACCCTAAGACGAGGTACTACAAAACCTTTATTACTATATTGTCTTGTTTTCTAGTTTGATTGATTGATTCAATAACAGACTAGAGAGTCTGTTAGAGATCAGCAAGTGAAGTTATGAAAGAATAAACAAATTATTCCTCGTGTACATTTCTTATATCGTTGATGGCGATGTTTTATTTAAAAGATACATTGTGTATTTCATTGTGATTTAACGTTTGTAGGACAAACAGCGTAGCAAGGGAAGCGGAGTCTAGCCGTCCCAGTCAAACTGGAGCATCGACTATGAAGGATGACGTAAGTATTAAAAGACGAATTCATGTTATATCCCCTCAATATGACATTTGAGCACATCACTATACCTTAGTAATTGTCTGTTCTGTGTTCTCGTCCCTTTATCCCACTCAGAACACAGCATACGCTTATTCAGTCACTCCTCATCTCTCCCTTCCCCCTCCCTTCTCCAATCACCCTTGCATTACCATATCTGAAAAAAATTGCTAAAAACCATACTTAAACCATATCATACCACACATGTATTTCAGTTGCCCCAGTTGCCGATGGAAGACGAACATCCACAATCAGTGGAGGGCGAGTCCCGCAGCGATACAGAAGCCGACCACTCCATTGAAACGTCGTCCCTGAATGCCACAGCGAGACGTTCGTTGTACAGGTTTGTATGAAACGTACATTAATTTATCTTGAGTACATTAAGTGGTACAAAATTTAGTTTGATCTAAGCTTACTGTTGAAGCAATTGTGTCAGTTAATACTAAATGAAAATTTATTTGATGTTTTTCTTTTTTGCTATATGACGTTACTGAATTGAAATAATTTCGATTCATTGTTTTGGTGAACATTTAAAATTGTGAAACGTTTTAATTTAGATGATTTTTTCAAATTCAATGTAATGAATTTTACACTTGTACAAGAACTGTCCGTGAAAAAATATTTTTTTTTTGATTTGTAATAAAATGGCAAGGAATTCACATTAGGTCAATATTTCTGTCAATACTATTTCTTTCAATTAGAGAAAGAGATTTTTAATTTGAGTGCAGAGTCGTAGCATTTATATTTATCTACTTATATTGGTCAATATTGCCTGCCACTACGATATACGAGTATGTCCGACGCGCGCGTGTCGCAGGAAGCCGTCGCGCAGCAAGTCGTACGCGGCGTCGCTGCCGGAGGGCGGCGCGGGGGGTGAGGGGGGCGCGGGGGGCGCGCGCGCGGCGCTGCGGGCGGCGCGCGCGCGCCTGGCCGCCGCCACCGACCACGCCTTCGTCTACCTCGACGTGCACCTGCTCAAGATCATCTTCGTGGCGCTCATGCTGCTCTGCGTGCTCAACGTGAGTGCGCCGCTCTCTCACGTGCTCAACTAACAACGTATCATAACGGGTCATCACATTAACGTGTCCAACTAAACATTCCAAAAAAAAATGAAACAAAAGCGAAATGACGTCATCTTGTGTTACAGGTGTGCGCGATGCACGTACCGATAATGTTGATAATATCGCCGGCGCTGTTGCTCAGCTCGCGTAAACAACGCTTCTGCGTGCTGTTCATATCGACCCTCATCAGCGTGTATTTCATGGCCAAGATGGTGTATCAGATCGAGTACATCAAACATTCCTATTTCGATGTCAATTGTACCACGGTGAGTTTCAATTCGCTAAATCGGCGAACCTGTAAAATTGTGAGTATGACCTCAAAAAGCCTAATGGTATCGCGATGCCACCACCACCTGGTGCATTTTGTATGAGTTTTGATTTTGTCTATTTTTATTTTGTTTATTAGATATAAACGAGTTTAACAACTGTCTAACCATTGTTATTGAGAAAAGGAAAACAAACATGATGTTAAAGTAACTATTCCGAATAGCAATCTTTACTGAATTAAATGTAAAACCAGTACACATTTCTATTAACAATGGCTCTTTGGATACATCTTGAAACTGTCAACGGATAAACAATAAACATCGATTAGCATAGTGGAAAACAATAACATTGTGTACTTTCTTGTCGGCAGATCGGCGAGAACAATACCGAGAACATAACGACGTTCAACAACGCGGAGTGGCTCGGCTTCCAGAAGTCGTCGCGCGAGCGCCCGCTCGTGGTGCTGCTCAAGGGCTACATCGGCCTCATCGCCGTGATCACGTTCTACTCGCTGGTCACGTACAGGCAGCAGGCCATCAGGTTCGCTATTTATGTCTAGTATAAGAATATTTTTATACTAAGTTCGAAATGAAATATCTATAAAATTGTTTAACATTGCGGTGAAATGGATGCTGGGATTTTGGCCATGTTCGACCAAATTTGGCTTTTGTTGAAATTTCAGCATTTAATTTTGCTAATTTGATTAATTATATAATTGGTTAATTTGGCGTTCAGCATTTTGAATATACATATAATCGAGGGTAGAGTTCTTTTTAATATTTTCTTTGTTGCAGAGATTTGGGTTTGTTGCCAAGGAACAAGGAAAAATTGATGTTTCCTGAGATTACGCGAAAAGATGCCGACAAAAATTTGGTTACGTGCATCAAATATCTTGTCAACTACGGCTTTTATAAGTTCGGTGTGGAGGTGTGTGTTGTTTTCCGTATGCGTGTAATAATCGATACATTATGCTTATGTTTATAGAATCTCTATATGATTATGTATTTATTTGATATATTGACTGTATCCTTGATCGTGTCATCATGGCTCAGAGCCTCAATTTTGCCCGGCGCACTAGTATGGCAATAAGCTCACCACCTATTTCATACTGGGACGTAAACTTAATTGTTGGCACGTGGAGTTTCTACACTCTTCTGCCTACCTATTCGGGGATCACAGCCGTGATGATGAAGTTCAAAGTTTTTTTTCGATTTAGTTTCTCAAAATATGTATAAAAAATATATACGGAGAAAATATCTATTAGAAATACGACAACATTTTGTTAACCAATTGAAATACTAAGCGCCTAGTGGAGTGTTATGCAGAGCGGGCGCGCCCCAGTGACTAGAGCGCTGTGCAGATAACGCTGATCTGCCTGATGGGCGTGATCGGGTCGCGCATGGACGTGTACGCGGCGCTGTACGCGGGCTGGCTGCTGGCGCTGGCGGCGGCGCGGCGCGCGCGCCTCGCGCGTCTGTGGCCCGCCTTCACCGCCTGCCTCGTGGCGCTGCTGCCCGCGCAGTACCTGCTGGCCGTCGGCTTCCTGCCGCACTTCTGTCTGCGCTACCCCTGGAGCGGCGACGACCAGGTGCGCCCTCGCACTCGCCTCGACACTTAGCTACCGTCATTAAATAAAATTTTGTGTTAACTGAGCTTTCACTAAATTACGGCCGCAATGCTAATAATAAACTTTATTCGTTATTATACATTAATAACTCACAAGTAAAGAATTACAACAATAGTATAGAACTAAAATTCACACAATAAATATAACGAAGACTAGCAAATGAAATCTTCCTAGATTTCTTTCAATTATCAGCGAATTAATAATGAAACGTGTAATTTTAATAAAATAGATTAATTCCCCACGCGAAGACAAACCGTAAGCCGTTTGACATTATTGTAGCAAATGAAACACATCCGCACGTGGCTGTTCCTGCCGTACGCGGCCGAGCCGCCGCACGCCAGCAAGCTGATCTTCGACTTCTTCCTGCTGCTGTTCGCGGCGCGGCAGCTGCGCGTGTTCCGGCTGGAGCGCGCGGGCGGCGCCTACCCCGGCGGCAGCAACGACGAGCACGCCGGCGCCGACTGGGAGACGCCCAGCTTCGTCAACCCCGTGCCCGACTTCCTGGGCTGCGTCAAGTACGCCACACCACCACCCCCCACCACTCACCCTCAATAATATAACAGAGTCTCTGATGCGTTAATGATGCACTGCGAAATTGGGAATACGGCCTGTATGTGCCGAAATTATGACTGACACTAAATAAAACGGCATGCGAAACAAATAAATCTCGAGTACATATCTCACATAGTACACATCTCGAGTACCATACACGATTATATTCAACTGTAAAGTAAGTGTATGTTCGTTTCGTCAGAAATTAAAAGCGAGTCTGGAAATAAGTTTCTACAATTTGACCAAACTTTATATGAAGTGTCTCGACTAAAGCCTATAGTAACATTTAAATATAAAATTATACTAATAATTGTACTGAAAAATTGTAAAAATTGTACTTATTGTAGTAAGTAATATACAATACTCTTGGTTATTGTTAATATAACATTGTTCCTTCCAGTTCGTGGCTAGACGTGGTCAAGCGCATGATATTCCTGGGCATGCTGTGGGTGACGCTCGCCATCATGTTCATGACGGGTACGAACAGAGTGAACCTGTTCTCCATGGGCTACCTCATCGGCTCGTTCATCTTCCTCTGGCAGGGCACTGACTTCTACCTGCGCCCCAAAGAAGCTATTTTACAATGGTGAGTCATTCTTTCCTAGATGTAACAATGTCAGTAGTTAATTAAGTAGTAATTGAAGCTATGAGTTCATGAAGGTGTATGTTACTAATTTGTAAATTTACAGAAATGGGTATATAATGTTTCTTTATACATTGGCTATCTTCATGTTTAGACATGTGACAAGCAAATTTGAAAGGAGCAGGAAATGTGGAAGGACATATCACCTTCATTTATGTTATAAAATAACAAACTACAAATTATTCCATAACAACCTCTTTCACGCAGGACTTAAAAAGTGTATTTCTATCAAATGTATTTTATACTTAATGTGTATAATCTGATGCAGGTGGTCGTGGCTTCTCCGCTACAACGTGTCAGTGGTAGTGGTGAAGACTCTTCTCCAGATCCCGGGCTGCATCTTCAGCTCTGTGATGCAGGAGCACGCGTGCTGGCTGGTGCAGCTTCTGGGCATCGGATGCGTGGACAAGTTCGCGGGCGGCAACATCGCTAGATTCCTCAAAATGCATTACGATAAGGCTAGTTTCATCGTTTTTTTTATACGTTGTAACTGCTAGTAGGGTGACCACATTGGTTGTAATTAGAATGAGATATATCAAAAGTGTGGTTACAGAAAATTTCTCTATAAATTTCTAGAACGAAAAAGCTAATGGTTTTTTGTTTTTATGATTCAGGATTCGGATAGAGTTTCTAGAACGAAGAATCTAACAATTTTCTGTTTGCAGGATTCCGTGTGTTCAGTGCCGCAAGAGGACATCGGACTAGCGTGGGACGGCGTTTGTTTCGCGTTCTTAATATTACAGCGGCGCCTGTTCCATAGTTATTACTTCTACAGAGTAATCGACGAGAGCAAAGCCACTACTGTTCTGGCGTCTAGGTAATATATTGAAGATTTTTACCAAGCGAAATGTAAAGAGATTTTTTTTCAAATGTTTTTACGTCCCACTGTTGGACACAGGTCATATAAGTATATTTTTTTTTTATTTGGTTATAATCCATTTCGTTCGTAACAGAGGTGCAGAATTAATAGAGGAGCTTCGACAAAAGCAAATGCAGGTGCAGGAGGAGCAGGAAGTAAAGATATTGGAAAAGATAAAGGTTAAAATGGAAAGGATAAAGGCGAACCAAAAGAAAATACAGGGTGTCATGTCCAAGGAGCCCATTCATCACGATCGCGGTAAGCATTCGTTTCTATATTGATCTCGAAAAAATACTGTTGTTTCAACGTTAAAATGTACCTTAAAATTTAGTTTATTAAGTATAAAGTGTTTTCTACGACTTCGTTGTCGAAAATGATTGTTTAAAAAATTGAAATATCGAACATTTGTAATAAACGTATCTTGGACGACCATCCCCTGCCGCTCACGGTAACAATAGAAGAGGAAGAAGAGGAAGCCACCCAACCGGGAGAATCGGACCAAGTGCCGCTCGTGCGAGGCGATTCGGATATTTCTGGGCGAGGGTACCACACCCCCGACAGCCCCGCGTCCCCGAAGGGATTCCACACGCCGCTGAGCGAGGCGTCGGCGCCGCCGTCGCCCGCGCGCGCCGCGCCGCTCGCGCCGCGCTCGGCGGGCGGCCCGCCGTCGCCGTCGTCGGCGCTCATGACGGTGTCGCTGGACGCGTACCTGGAGCCGCGCCGCATCTCGTTCGAGTCGCCGCCGTCGTCGGAGCTGGCGCGCGGCCGCAGCCCCGACGAGTCGTACCCGGTGTTCTCGCCGCCGCCCATCCGCCGCCACACGCTGGCCAGCCCGGGCGCGGCGCAGCGCGCCTCCATCTTGTCGCACTCGAGCCGCGCCGAACCCAACTCCCACCACACTTGTAACTACTTACGAAATCCGTTTCGTACGTGTACCGTCGTGACTCTTGATACTTCTTGGACGTGCTGTTCCTTGTTTCTCGTTCCGTTTGACAGAAAAAATATGTACGGAATATTTGCCTTTCAAGTTGCACGTAAAATATTGTTTCCAGTGCAAATATTGGTATGAACAGATTTCCTTTAAGTATTAAGATTTATGAATAAATGTCACAAAACTCACAAATGAATAAATACACGATCTATGTATGTCCCACGTGTGTATATATTGTAAAGCAAAATTGTGCAAATATGGTGTATAATATGTTGTATTTTTTTTATATTTACTAGGAAGTGAGACAGATTCCGCGTCCGGGCCTATGCCCCGAGTGTTCACAAAGCGACACCAAGGTACAGTCGATATTACACAAGAGGTGTCGGCATTAATACGCTTAACATACCATGAATACCATTACAAACCATGAAAAATCTTCGGACATTCCAATAATACAGATGTCGATTAATTTGAGACGGATTGTCAGCCGGACGACTCTTCAGCTTGTTTCTCCTTCGAGACTGTACTTTCTCAATAACACGTTACGTTTGGTCCTGGAACGAACGCCGGCAACGTGCAGTGTGCGCGGCCGTCCACTAATCGCCGACTTGCGCTTGAGTGTGTAACTCGTGTCCGCGGGGGGCGCTAACCGCTTGTCCGCCGCGCGTGGTGTTGAGCTGTAACTTTGTCCGTAGCGCGCGAGCGGCCGCACTACAAGCCGCCCGCCACCCACCAGAAGGGTAACGTAGTCCCTACCTTAGCTCGCCCTCCCATTGGCTCTTACTAACGCATCGGTGGCTTTTCCGTTTCGGTATTATAGGCAGTAGGTTGCGACGTATTGGCGGGACTGTCTTATGTGTTCTCGATTCGAGGACGGTGTAATTATTTGTAAATAAATTGTGTGTCGTACCACTATCTATTACAAATCTAAGACAGAATGCGCCGCGCACCCGCTTGATGTCTGTCTCGCACGGATTGCAGCTCCTAGAACCGCTTGCATGCCTCAGCACGGGATATTGTTTGTGAATTGTGTTATACGTTTAATTTAAACTCGTCAGAGATGGAGCTGTAATGTTTACATATTATAGCAAACCGTGTAGTGGTATATTACTATATATTTTCTATAGTAACGCTCGAGTGAAGCACACGTAGTTATACATACATCTCTTTCTTACTTTTTTTATTTTGTATTTGGGACTAAACAATATTGATTCACATAATATAAAGGAAAAATACATACAAAGATCAGCAAAGTTTCAAATTACATCGTCAGAACATGGACACAGCAATAGCAAGACATATTATTGTGCATTAATATCTGCATAAATATGTATTACACCATAGACCGTCTGGAAGTTTGTTGTAATAAATACATATTATATAGCACAGTGTATCAATATATATTATAGCTCCGTCTGTGACAACCTTTAACGTTTATTAGCGACAATTTATCTCATATTTTCTACATTTTATTATATATATTTCTTATATTATACATTTCCAATTTGCTTCCTATAATTTTTACTTATTAGCTATTTTTATAACACATTATTCATTGAAAATCAATTTCATTAAAACATAACATCAAATGATACTTACAATAAATGATATTGCACGCTCAACAATAGCTGTTTATTATAAAAAATATATGTTATACAATCGGGATTATACTTTTGTATATTATATACATATATTGCTGCTTTAATGTAATACTTAAAGATTATAAGTAATTTTAAATTACAGCTAATATTCGCAAATGAAAAAAAATGAGTACGAGTAAAGCTTAATTATGTATTAGAAGAAAAAAAAAGATTATTCAATTAATCTATTTACATCAAGCAAATTGTAAATAACTTTAAACTTCCGTGTAACCCATTCCATAGAAATTTCTCATTAATTCGACAATTCTTACAAAATTACAAAGTCAATATATTTTTTGTTAACATTAACTGTTATGTAATGAGTTACACAGATGATAGACGCATGCATTTTTTCACATTTTGGATTGAAAATTGTAATTTTAATATTGCCCTTGTGCACGCAGCGGTGCGTTCCGGAGACTATTACATGTTCGACGAGTTCGACGACACGGACGTGCACATGAAGGACGAAGAGTCGAGCTCCGACGAGGACGCGCCCAAGGAGATGGGATTCGGCAAGGTCAGTTGTTGCTTGTTGGCGGCACTGGATGTTGTCGATATGTTGTCCACAGTGGGAAAGGTGCGCATGGGACTTTGCTTATGGGTTGAGAGAGCATGGTGGACTGTACGCTGCGGTACAAATTTGTGTGGTACTTTTTGTATCTTCTGTTGAAAATGTTTCCAATTGTCGCGTGCTTAGAATATGGACGTTTAGATCGGGTGTGTTTGTCTTGAATGATGTTATTATAGACAATGTTTAGATTAAGTTTGTGCGGCGCTGGTGTCCGGTGAACCCAGTTGAAGTAAGCTTATATGGTGACTAACAAAAACGCCTTGTGATGTTAACTTTTGCACAGCCGTATTCCATACCATAGGTACTTGTTGCCTCTTTGCTGAAACGGAAATTTTATTCATGGTGTCCGGTTTGAGCACTAAATGCTATTGTGTCTATGTACTACTTGCAAGAGTTTGAAGAACTAGTTGAACTTTGGTCAGTTGTAAATTATCGAGTACTCCAATTGACAGACGAAAGCTACAAATAAGGCACCTTTTGAGATGCAATTTTTGAAGTAAGTCGATTAGGATAAGAGGGTGGTGGGGGGCGCAAAGAGGCAGCCGGTATCGGGGGGCGGGGCTGAGTGTGCGCGTGCGGCAGCTGCTGTCCACGGTGATCAAGACGGACCTGAAGCGCGCGGTGTCCATGCGGCGCGCGTCGGCGCCGGCCGCGCCCGCGCGCCTGCCGCGCCACCACTCGCTCGGCGCCTACCCCGCCTCCTACCCGCACGAGGTACCGCCTCCGACACTACCTTCACTATTGTCACCGATGTAGGTCAACGTGCACGGATTTAAATCGCATTTTCAGTTATTATAAATTATCACGAACACCTATACTTTAAAACTAGGTACATGCACTTATTTAAATAGGCTGTAATGTATGTATATAGTCTATTTCAATACAGATTCAATATATTGTAATTTTTGAAGCTGGTAAAAATATTTGTCTGAGATTCGTCTGTGTAATAAAACGACCTTTATTTTATAAAATTTCAGTTTAAAGATATTCCAATTTAAAAACTCTGAGAGTTCTCTCTTTCTCTGACCATCTCTGATACAAATAAAACAGTGGAAACCAAGTATATTTTGATGTGTAGGTACTCTGCCGGCGGGCCTTAGTATTTTTGGGTTTTTGTTTGTTTTTATTTGTGCATGATAATGTTACTATTTCATTTTAGTGTGATTGTTTCTTTTATTTGTTTAAATGTTCATTATTTGCACGTTGCACATTATTGTTTATCACTTACACACAGTCTACGGACATATTTTTTGTTGCTTTTTATGCTTCTAAATACTTCAAGGATCCTTCATAACCAAGTAAGTGTGATTTTATATCATTATATACTTTCAGATAAATAACTTATAAATTAATGTCAATGTGTCAAAACTATTTTGTATAAAGGCGGAGATTCTTATGAACAAGTCAAATTCAGTAATTTGTGGGACCTCACGCTGTGTATTGGATATGTTTATTACTATGTTAAATCATGTAAATGTTTTCCTGGAAGTGTTCGTTTTTATTCAATTTAACACAGAATAAATGTAATGAATGGTTTATGGATATTATCGCTCGTGCATCCCCGCCTGCTGACGTACCGCGCGGCGCAGGTGGCGCGGCGGGCCGCGTCGCGCGCCGAGCTGGCGCCCGCGCCCGACGACGCCGGCCCCTCCTCCGCGCTCGACGACTACGCGCCCGAGCCCGGTGCGTACGCGACACGTCGCTAATAACATGTGCATTTACACTAACCATAAAAGCTGTAGATTTATTTGCTATTGCCATGTATGATAATCGCCTACTAAGTCAAGTATTGGGTTAACTATAAACGTTAAATAAACTGGGTTTTTAGGGTGATCTTCTAATGAAGGTTACATTACAATAATAAGATAAATTTCATTGAAATTGTTCTGATTTCATCTCAAATTGGTAACTCTTGTATTTATAATGACAATTTAATGTAATTATTACGTGCAAAGATTTATGCAAATTTTGTTATAAAGATTTAATACAGTATTATAAATACACCATAAAAAAAGTTGTATGTAATGTAATGTTAATTCTGTTTCCACAACAGTGTTACAACATTAGGTATGCATTAAAAAATCTCCTCGTAACTTTTGAAACTATAGACGCGGAGACATGGATCGACAAGGTGAAACGCTACCTGGACACGGCCTGGGCGTTCATATCGAGCTTCCTGGTGTCCCTCACGCGGCACATCATGAAGTACTCCCGGGACTATCGCTACGTGTCCAGAACGCTCTCGGTGGAGAAGAAGATACTCAAGGTACAGTGCGCGGGACAATGCAACAAGGGAATTAATGAATGAATGAGTTAGTGAATGAATGAATGAACATTTATCTCAATATCAAGTTATCGACGGTTGCTATTTATACAGTAATCTCTAATTGTGTTTCGATACAAATATACATATAATCCACCTGGAAATGTGTTGTGAAAAACTTAAAATTAATTATAATAGTACCTAACAATATTTTTTTTTTCAGGAAAAAGAGGGCTTCGGCATCGGACTACGCGAAGGATCGCAGATGATTTGGGAACCGCTGCCAGAAGCGCTCGTGCCCCAGTAAGTGTGACACTGGCTTTATGTTTGTTATTAACTATTATTACTTCAGTTGTTTGAAGGCGGAACGCTGTGAGCAGTTGATTTGTGGCGCAGCATTCGTGCGATTTCCTTCAATTTTACAGCTTAACATTGATCGCGTGTAGTAAGAAACGTTTTTTTGACTTTCTGAATTTATTTGCGTTCTTTGTTCATGAGCGCTCAGTACAAACGTTTTAGTTACTATGTATTATTTTTCTCACCTCCTCTTATTGCATTGGAATAATAGGAACATATATTTAAGCAAATTAACACGTTTGTAGTGTGCATTCTCATGTATTGGTAGTTAGATGATAGATAGATTGTTTTATTTTTGTATGTAAGGGTAGAGATGGGTAGCGATTTGGAGCGTTAGTCAGTAGTTATTGGTTTGTGCATGCTGCCTTATACCCATAGGACTACGGAACAGCCAGAGCATCACCTGTTGGTGCCTGGCGTCGACATGGGGTTTGTAATCATTTTTACTCTTAAATTTAATTGCACAATATTGACATGCAACGGATAATCGTAGGACATACAAGTTTAAATACCTACATAGTAGTGTTTTATGTACCTTAGGTGATTTCATGCTTGTTAATATGAACATGCAGTGTATGATTTTGTAATTTGTAGCGTCAGTTATTTTCTACACCGTAATGAAATCATCGTAGATCATTTTCTAATAAGTAATGAATTAAGTGGGTAGATTAATTGAATAACAAACCAGCACCCAGCATTAGCGGCTCGCACTCGCGCCCCATAATAGTTGATGTAGTACATGTAGGTATTGAGTATATATAGGTACCAGGCGTCTACCTTCTGGCGTTCGGTTGTGAATATAGATTTACCTTCGAATGTTTCGTGGAAACGGGAAATAGTGGAAGGGAAATCGACAGTGCGTGTGTGTTGGCTTCCTTGGGTAGTTGTGAATGTGGCGCGTGGGGATGTTTTCAGTCGTAAGTTAAGCGAAATAAGCGTTCCGGAGATACGTATCCTGGCGCCGAGCATGGAGCGCGGCCTGGACGCGTCGCCGCGCGCCTGGCCGCGCCGCGCGCCGCCCGCCGACCACGACCACGGTCGCAACGACCACGACGACCACGACGACCACGACGACGACACTTCCGAACACGAAAGCGCCTTTAGTTTGCAAACGACCGAAAGGTGGAGTGACCTCTTTCGAACATGAGCGTGTACAGTATTTTAAAAAACAAAATCATTTCGTTTCGCTGATGATGCTGATAAATTGTATTCAAACGTTTTAAATACAGTACGCGCGCTGGGTCGATGATATCTGTCGTCGCTTGCGATAGGCTTCGCTACTTTCTATCCATTTATCTATCTCACCACTCTTCAACCGTTTATTACACGTCGTTGTCGCTTTAGCGTTTCGTATTTGTACCGCATCCTAAACGCCATGTAAGGTAAGCGATGTGAGGTAAGTAAGGTAAGTGAGGCGAACGTTTCTAAACTGTTTATAACGAATTAACGTTGCAGGTACTATGTAACACATCGATCACGAGTTTACCGTCGATTTAAAGTTCGTAACTCCCACGTCAAATTACTCAGTATTATTAATGCACGTTTGTTATTGTACAGATGATATATAACACTTGATAATAGTGTAGTAGAGTTAACGGCATGGTCCGGCTGGCAGCAAGGACGTGACGACGCTGGAGGAGCAGGACGACTCGATGTTCAAGCAGGACAAGTCGCCGGTGGTGCACCTGGCGTACGCCGTCTGGTACGCGATACTGGCGCACACGGACATAGTGTGCTACATCATGGTTTTTATCAACCAGGTGCGTCGATTGGTTCCCGCGTTACGTAACGTTACGGTAACGTTACGGCAACGTTACGTAACGTTACGTTAATTTGTTGGATTGACTTGGAACTGTTCTAAATGAACGGTGGTTCTGTAACTTAATTCGAATATTCCTAAAGATTTATTGCATTTCTTAGGAATTGACCTGCTCATACGTCAGTTTGTATCTATTTATATTAAGAATGTTAAGTTTATATATAAAATCGTATAGTAAATATGTATGCCCTTATAATATGTATATTGCGTTATAATTTTGTGAAGTATTAAAATTAAATGTGAGAAGTGGTGATGGAAAGACAATATTATCAGATAACGTTTGGACAGGAAACATACTTGAAATATACTTGTTTTTTTTTTCCAGATACAATCAGCTACGATTCTCTCAATACCGCTACCGCTCATGGTATTTTTGTGGGGAACTCTAACTATACCTCGTCCTACTAAAACGTTTTGGGTCACGCTCATAGCTTACACTGAGGTGAGTGGCACATAAAAAATATTGCTACATATTAAAAAAGAAAAAAGATTTTTTTTTCAATCAAGTGAATGTATAATTGTCTCGTAACTATGTGTGCTTTGATTTAATTATTATACTTCCATGCCATACTTCTGACGGGTTAGGCAGCGAGCACAGAGTGCCAAATATCTCTAACCTTACTATGCTTCTTACATATTAATCACTCTTTATACAAGTACGCCAGTCTCGGCGACTTCTCTCTCCGCCATCGGCTAGCATCCGGCAATAATCGTCCAGGTGAAGTAATGCACCCGTATTCGTTCCAGGTGATCGTGCTCATAAAGAGCATGTTCCAGTTCGAGATCCTACCGTGGAACCAGAAGGCCATACCGGCCAACATGCCGTTCACGGCGCCGAGGATTATCGGCATCGAGAGGAAGAATAACTACGCCCTATACGATCTGCTTCTGTTGCTCATTATATTCTTACACAGGTACACTCGATTTATATTGAAAAATATCCTTTTAGTAAGGATAATATATATAGACCCTAATATATATTGACCCTGATATTTATTGATCCTAATGTAATATAGTGACCTTATTATAATATATTGACCCTACATAGAGATAATATATAAACCCTAGTTTTTAGCTTTTTAGGTATTTAGCCTTTTTAGGTTTTAAGCCTAAGATATACTTGAATATCCTAATAAATATGCTTCAATACGCAGCCGACAGCTGTTACATTGAAATGTTCCTTCTACCACGTGCAATGTATATAAAAGAATACTTCAGCAAACTACTATAATTCAAACAAAAAAAATCTTAATCGTTAGCATATATTTTTTACTATATAATGAAAGGTAACTCAAAGCCATATAAATAAGTATCTTTGTAGTAACTTGGGTCGTGATTTATAGGTTCATGTTGAAGTCACTAGGGTTGTGGAAGGAGTCGAGCCCGGAGATAGAACTCCACGAGGACATGGAGTACCCGCTGACCGCCGAGGACACGCAGATGATAGTGGAGGGCCGCGGCGCCGAGGTCGGCAAGAGATATGTGCAACTGCACCAACAAATCGGACCGTAAGTTATTTTTTTGTTACATTAGGTATGTAAAAATGTTTTGCGTGTTTCATGGTGATAGGTTACATTTAGTTTCGAAGGTGTGTTTTGATATGGGTGTTATAAGTGTCAAGTTCAATCGTGGAGGATTTTTTACCACATTTTATT
This sequence comes from Jemadia suekentonmiller, assembly GCA_018245575.1. NCBI lineage: Eukaryota > Metazoa > Arthropoda > Insecta > Lepidoptera > Hesperiidae > Jemadia > Jemadia suekentonmiller. The sequence goes on along the minus strand of DWDU01000480.1, from coordinate 598 downwards.
TTTACCAGGCGCTCGGTCCTGATCGCTATGACGTGGGGTTCTTAAAGAAATGGGTACTGAACTCTCCTTTCATATCGGCAAAGTATTAGTCAGTTCTCGGGCATTGTAAATGTTGGTTTGCAATTGCGACCATGTACCATGAAGATTTAATAAATTATACAACCTGAGTTTCTTCCATTTCGAATAGCAAGGAGTTCTAATCTCTGTAGCCAATATGTAAGTTTTCCGTACTTAACACGTAGACATTAATGTTATCGGCATGCCATCGGGAAAGGTTAGCTACCACTGTTGTATTTTTGCATCGCGAATTCTCTTGGGCGTTGAGTTCATATCGACCTACGATGCAAGCAAAGTATTCAGTATGATATTACTAAGCAATTAAAATACTAATTATTAAAAGGCCATTGAAGGGGTTGTAGTATAGGAACAATCCTACGTACTCCATCACCTCCTCCCTCCCCCCGGAGCGCATACACGGGAGTTGTCCGATCAGACAGTGGGGGGCTGCCGGCGGGCTGGCTGCACCGCGCGCAGGCGGCCGCGCGCGCCGCGCTGCGTCGCCGCGCCCGCCCGCGGCCCGCGCGCCTCGCCGCCCCGC
>DWDU01000479.1:0-18771 GCA_018245575.1 Jemadia suekentonmiller | reverse complement strand
ACTACTAAAATTTTCTAATTTAGATTTTCTAGTAGTGGCTCGGAGTCTGGATATGCGCCCGATGCATGGCAATAGGCTCACCGCTTATTCCATAGTGGGACGTAAACGTAACTGGTGAAACGTGGGAATGTTCTACAATCCTCTGTCTACCTCTTCGGGGATTACAGGCGTGATGTTTCGTATTTCGTGTGGTTATCTATGCTCGATTATATACTTAACGGTTTAAAAATTCTGCTTATTATTAAATCTGGAATAAAGGGGACCCAGATTATATTAAGGGTAAGGATTGGAAAAACCCAACTTACTCTACTATAAGTACACAAAAACACCATTATCGTGAAGAATACGCAATCGCCATAAAACTTCGAAGGATTGGAGTGCCATCATGAAGGATTTCGAGTGCCAAATACGTCTATATTTGGCACACTATACTCTGCCTATCCCGTAAGCGACCCGGCTTGACAATACATTAATAAACGGGTAAACTATAAACTAGGAAATAAAACAGCTACATTACACTGGTATAATTATATAGGTAACGTACTCACTGTTAATTATAAGCGCTAGCCACATCCTGATGGAGTGTTGATGCGAGTTTCGATAATATCCGACGGGCATTATACCCACATCGCGGTCCTGTTGTGGTTTGCGTGCACGCGTGACGTCACTCAGAACAAGCGTTGCGTGGAGTGGCCATCGTTTCTTAATAATAAACCGATAATGTACTAAAATAACTAAAAGAATTTTCGTTCAATATTCTTCCTGATGTGTTCCCCCTGACAACCCTGCAAGGGACCTGTGCTGACGCTTAATAGTTATGTAGATTATGAATACAGTTATTCGAATTTTATTCCGCGAAGAATTTTTAAGGTAAATATATTAGCTAACGAGGTCGTAAGGGGTCGCTATTGAGTATGGACATTTGTAGCAAACCTCGACCAGGACTGTAGAGAAGGGACTAGAAGTAGGATTGATTAGTATCAGCCAATCAGCGGTAAAACTAACTAAGTTGACATAGACCCTGGGCAATTTATGATAATAATAAATTATTACGATGTCACGCTGAATTTATTACGCGGTATGGCGCGCTCTGCCTAGGCACAGGTAAATGCGCTGGCCGCCTATGGGCAGCATCGTAGGCGGTGCGAGAAGCTGTGCTCTGCGATCCTCATCCCGTTTGCCCAGTGTGGGCATTATTGCCATAGCGCTTTACGGGAGGCCTATGTCCAGCCGTGGACAACAATGGGCTATATATTCCTTATGTACTTTTACTCCATACGCAAATTCAATTTATTCTAATAACTTATACAAAATGTTTGATACCACTGATTATTCTCTATTTGTGTTCCATATAGTTTTCTTAGTAACGCGTTTGTTATGGTAAAATATCCTGTCCGCTTGTCTAGTTATTGTTTAAGAATGTGTCAGTAGAGTCCAAGTTGATCTAGGACACATTCGTTGGACACTGGCGACTGGACTACACGTACCTCGTGCTTTGCTATGTTACTTGGGCGAATATTTGCTAGTAAGATTATTTTTCTAAGTTAGATTTTCTAGTAGAGGTTCGGAGTCTGGATATGTGGCCAGTGTATGGCAATAGACTCGCCATATATTCCATAGTGGGACGTAAACGTAACAGATGAAACAAGGTATTGTACTATATTCCCCTGCCTACCTCTTCGAAGATTACGGGGGTGATGTTATGTTCATTGTTTATTCCATTACTCAATATTCTGTTACCGTAAGAACAGTTGTATATTGTCAATTAATTTTTAGAGTTAAATTTATACACACGGAATGATATACTTATTTGTCTGTTTAATATTTTACTCTGATTAACCGATCGTAAAATAACTCTTATTTATGGCGTAATGAACAATAATTTCTTAATTGGGTCATATTTTGTTTGTATGCAGGTATTTTAATATTAGTATTTGTGGAAGAGGTCTGGACACATGTTGAAATAGAGGCCGAAGATTACTTCTTTCCATTGGAACCGGTAAGTTAAATAAATAAATAAACTCGTATTTAACTTTACAATTTATTGTGATAATTCCCCATACGACGTATTTTAGGTACATATCGCTCGTGTTAGCGAGATACTACTCAATAGTTCGTTAATTATACAAGTTTCGTTGCGTCATATGTTAGGGAGACTGTATATTGATATTGATATGTAAAAATACAAATGTACTGCAATGAAATCCGATTAATATATTAGTAAAAAGAGAGCTGAATGTAGGGTGAGTCAGTTTTGTATGAATAGAGCCCTTCGGCACTCAGTATTTTATGTCTGCCACGTAAGTGATACAGCGAGATTATATATAAAAAAAATTAAATATCAGACAATAGGCTTACAATAGGCTCACCACCTATTCCATAGTGGGACGTAAACGTAACTGGTGATACATGGGAGTGCAGCACCCTTCTCTGCTTACCTCTTAGGGGATAACAGGCATGATGTTATGTTTTAAATATCACATAGATTTCACCTTTTTTACTATGCATGAAGGACGTTTAAAACATAAATCGTTTTTGTATAATTTCAAATGTTCAAGAAGATTTATTCGTAATAACTGGCTTTGAACTGTGTGAATATAATGATTTAAGGGTGACTACAAATATGCAATCCCTTCTCGAAGTATTACATGCCTATTCCAGTTTTACGAACGGTTTATCAGAGAAGCAAAACAATATTATGTATTGCGAACTTTTTCCCCGATTTTTCTTAGTCAAAACTCCAAACCTAAATCTGTGTCTTTAGAAATGTAACATTTGATATGCAGGTGATAAACTTCTGCAAAATGGCCGACCAGTGCCAGCATGACTTCGTGGCGATCTGCGGCCAGGATTCCCTCGGCATCACGCGCATGTTCAACGACAACTGCGACCTGTACGAGTACAATTGTGATGAGAAGAAACGTATGTAATAAATTCTACTGAGAGTTACTTATAGAGATACTCGTACTTGTCCTGGCGCTGGTGTTGGTAGATCCATAGTGTTGTAGGTTTTGGTCAGCATTATTTCTGGAACAATCGTGTCATGGATAGACTTCGTTATGTTAATATTTGTCAATATCGTACTTATAATTTCTTAAGTGTATATCACCCAATTCAACCAATTGGTAAAATCTGAGCGAAACTGAATAATTTTTTTTAAAATATAAACAGATAAGAGGAAGACTTGGTGGACGTAAATAAAACGTACAAAAAAAGTAGAGCTATTTATAGTACAAACGTAGCATCACGCCTGTAATCCTTCATGAGGTAGGCAGAGCAGTGTTATACACACCCTTGTTTCACCGGTTATGTTTACGTCACAACAAAGAATAGGGGGTGAGCCTATTGGCATACATTGGGCACAAACTTAGACTTTGAGCCACTACTACAAATTTTAACTAGAATTCTAGTTAGAAAAATCTAATAGTACCTACCCCGGGATTTACTATATAAGTATGAGTTTATTATAAACTTACGATAACAATACCATAAAAGGAAACATTCTTTATTCTTTCAGAATACAGGCATGTCAAAATGGAAGTTTGCAAATACGAAGCGGCCGCGGCTGAAAGAATTGCATAATTAACTCTATTAAACAATAATGACATAGAGTTCGTGTTTAATTTATTTATGCCAATTGAAATGGAAGTATCGTTCCTTGATCCGTACGACGCATTACATAATTGGTGGAAATACCGAGTAAAGAGTTTGGAGTGCCTCTGCCTACCTCATTTGGCATATAGGCTTGATGTTATGTCTGAAACAGAAGTAGTTGGTAGCCATCATGTGGTTGTAGATCAAAAAGGGTGTATAGACTTATGTATGAATATATTCTACAGATGTTCTGCATAAGTCATTGGCTAATTCTATATTGTGATTAAAGTCACCATTTGCAGTACCACGCCAAATCCTTTGCAGGTCTATTTGGTCAAGATAGATGAGTCATGGCCTATAAATAAAATTATTCTTACTAAATATGTTTGCCTTGTCGTACGAAGAATATTAAATAACTACCTCCTCGGTCGTGTTGATTGCAAGCGTGACTGCTTATCGATAGGTCCTAGGTTCGAATTCCGGGTCGGGCACTATTAGATTTATCTAAGTTATATTATCTAGTAGTAGATTATACACGTGATGTTACCTTCGGTGACATTAATGTACCATATATCGCTCACTCTGTAGTTAGTATGGGGAAGAAAAGCGATAAGAGTCCAACTGCTTCAAGGAATCCCAAACATCAACTCCTAACGTCATCATAGCCCATTTAATTCCCGTGGCGGTAACAGGAACGTTTAGCGTGTCTTTGTGAAGAGCGCTGTCACCTGGTCGGTGTTAGTCGAATTTCGGCGGTTTTCCTCTAGCCGCATTATCGTGCCGTCGGTAATAGACGCGGCGGGTGCGCGGCTGCATCTGTCCAAACATCTTGTATACATGGTGTAGCGAAGGATACTTCATTAAATTGTATTATACAATTATGTGCGTGTATATACATAATATGTTCACCTTACATTTGACTGTAGAACTTTGTGTCTCATTCGTCATCAGCATTGTCACCAGAATTAACACAATCATCACTGTCCCTTGTTTCACTGTTGGATCCGGATAGCTTGTCAGAATGATAGTTATGGATTACCAACATACATACATAATTAATGTCATTTTGTGATTGATCTAGATTATTATTCACGAGGCGAGCACATCAGGTGTGTTAGAACGAGGGAAAAATCTAAGTGTGAACTCTCATCGCATTGTTTAATATAAAGTGTCAATCATTTTGTAATACTGATTTAAAAGTGGTCCTGACATTTTGATCAAACAACGCTTTACTTTCACTAGGTATGTACACACAAACGTACTTACTCGCAATTACATTTTCAGTTCGATTTCATTATGCTTTGATTGAAGTTTCACATATTTAAGTTCTACGTTTAGAATAGGAATATTTATTACATGTTAAATATTAGGTACAATATTCATTCTATAAAAATCAAGTCTAACGTGAAGTTAATTAATGGACAGTTTAATAGCTTTGTGTATGGAAATATCAGTCGAACAGTACAAGTAAAATTTCAGCGGCTTTCACTTAGTTCCCACACGTTTACAGTAACTAACATAGAACGTACGTTTAAGTACGATAATATTCGTTTTAAATGACCGCATGAGTCATATGAGTCAATGCATATTGATTAATGCTGACCCATTTTCAGTTAAAAATGCGGCATTTCATTGCACCAACGTACATAAAGACGTTTTGAAGACTGAAATTTATTTAAGTTTTAGTAACAATTTGTGATGGTAGACATTGGCATATAAAATACATTTTAGCTTACTGTTCAGGATAACTCTTGACAGGGAATGTACATTCATATTGAAGCATTTATAGGTTTGAAAGTGTTGCAGCCAGCAAAAGTACAGTTACGCATTGAGAATTATCGATGCTTAACATTTCTTTGAAGCGTGGTAAGGGTCATGAAGACTTGTTATCTATCCTACAAAACAATTGTAGTTTGGAACCGCATTTGTGCTGTGGGCGTTTCTATTGTACAAGTACGTACACATATGACTTCATGACGCACTTATGAAATTCACTGAAACAAATTTCAAGTTAATTCGACGAACTGTTGTAACTTCACCCTGTATAGTATAGTGTTGTAGTAGGTATACAAACAAAGTGGAAAATGCATCAAAGATTGACGGGCGCGCACGAACGCGTGCTCTTCCGCTTTTGCTTTAATGTCATTTAAAAACTGTTTAAAAAAAATTGTATAAAAAAACTTACTGTACAGTTTGATAAAACCACATTATCTTTAAAGAAATAAAAACGCCATGAAGGATTAAGAAGAAGATATATGGAAAGATATATAGAACGAAATATGTATGTATGTACATACCTAATAAAGCTACACAGCTTGAAGCTACAATGAATGAATTAACCGCTGCTTTGCCGCTATATACACATATGGCGCAAAGCAGCAGTTCTTTCATTGATTTGTAAGGGTTTGATTTTGGTGTTTCTTGGATAAAGGATTTAAAATTAACACAAAAACGCCCTTTTATGTCATTGTCATTCAAAGACGGTTACATTATCAGATTGTTTTAATAAACTTATCATTTACGTTAATGTAAAGTAAATATATTTCAGAATATACATGTTTCATAATCTAATGTAAGTTACAAAAATATTCTAATTGAAATAATACTTGCAAGTGCTGGATAAATTAGTATTTGCCTCCGTCCTTATTAGGGGTTTCGCGTTCAAGTTCTGTTATGCACGTTTGACTTTATTAAATTATATCTTTTTCATCTCTTTACAAATTACATCATTTTTCATATTGATAGTTAATTTTTAAAAGGACGAGTAGTAATATTGTAAAGAAAAATGTACTCCTTACTGTTGCATATAATGCACTCTAAGCGTTAGAAGTCTGCAAAACCGAATTTGTCTAGCATGGTAGTCTTTAGCGTCAAAGCATCTCATAATTTAAGCAGTTTCCAAAAGTAAAACGATGAAATGTTGACAATATTTAATAAAAAACAAGAATTTTTAAAACACCAAAAATAAATTTAAAATGAACCAAATGTTTTTAGCAGATGATCCATTAATCTGATCAATCATTTTCTTAGGCCTGAATTCTGCTTGTTTCTCTAAGAGTTCAATACTCTATAGGCCCTTAACGTCCAATTAACTCATAGACATCCGATAGCGGAACAATGAGTAGTCGGGCAGTGAGAGTGCTATCGGCCGGTTAATTTACCATTGTCTGTTCTTACGAGAGGCTGTCTACATGAAGACGCTGAGAGAAACGGAGTTTTATTAGGTGTAAGATATAATTATTTTGCAAACTGGAATTTTTAAATTCTTTGTGGTGTATGACTAAAGGTTCACAACTCATTCCATTGTGGGACGTAAATGTAACTAGTGGAACATGGAAGTGTATTTATTATACTTCTCTGCCTACATCTTCAGGGATAACAGGTTACAGATTACATATTTACGGGATTACAGATTTTACGTTTACTTTTAAGCTCTTTTATGTGTTTTCTTTTAAATTTTGTTACTGGTTTATGTGAAAAAGAAACCAAGCTTGTGATGAATTGGTTTCAATCATATTAAGGGCTGTCGTGATTGAAATCAATGCTAAGAATTTCATCATGTATTTTCTACTCGTATTGCAATGTAACGACTTTCCTTTTTCAAATACGCCTAACATGCAAGCTTTAATAGGAGGTTACGAGATTAAATTATAATTTCAGACTTTAGTTTTAGTTTCAGTTGGTTGTTTGGACCTTATGATTTGAAACGTACTTTGAAAACACCGAAATCGGATTTTAATTGATTTGTGGGTTTAAACTTCTCTTACGTACGCAAATCATTGATGCAGGTTCTTTTGAAAGATTTGAAATAAAAACAGATATTCAAAGTAAATATTGATTCACCTATTTCCGACGATGCTCTATTTATCTGATTTAGTTCCGAGAACGCGTAAGTGACATGGGTATTTGTCTGTGACATCAAACACAGCAGACGTTGACTGAAAAGATGTTTACTTCTGTGCCTACGCGTTTGCGTGTTCGCGCATTAGAAATGAATGTTTATGACCGCTACTATTTGCAATGACGAATGGCACGTTACTTTGAAATGGACTTAACTGCTGTCGATGATAAAATATCTTTGTGCGTTCCGTGTAATATAGAAAGTATCAGCTGTTCCAACTCATCGTGTAGTGAAAATCCGAGAACGCAGGAAACTTCATAGAAAACGAACCACGTCGCTCAAAAATCTACGAACATGGTAGAACGTGAGCATCAGATAGGTATTTGCTAAAGCTTTGATGTGCCATCAATATCAAAGCTCTTAAATATGTAGTGCAAGAAGTGCAAGAACTTGAAAAATAGCCTGGCAAAGATAACTTGGAGGCATGCCATTGGTATCGTGAAAATTGGGTCACAAAAACGATTTGTCTGAAGGTACATAATTGAGTATTTTCCGTTTTAAGACATAATAAAAAAAGCAAACATCACGCCTGTAATCTCTGAAAAGATTGGTAGAGGTGTGTAGGACACTCTCACGTTTCACATTTCTCTTTTTATTTCTTTTATTGTTAACAAACGTATTTCACGCCTGTTTTCCCGACGAGGTAGACAGAGGAATGTAGAATAATAAAATAAAATGTAATAATAAAATAAAAATAGTCCTAGTTTTATTTCAGATAGTATACGTAGAAATATAAACTTACGTACCTGAAAATATTGACTCAAACGCAGCACGGAAAGGTCGAAGACGCGCCCGCGTTTGGTATAGCGTCTCGGTAAATATTATGGGAAGGTGAGGTTATACGCGTTCTGTTCAGCGGCCATTGGGAGAATTACAGGAAATTTATATTTGCATTTGATTTCATTCATATAAATACCATTGCGTATTTTATGTACGACAGTACGTGTGAATACAATTTAAGGTATATATTGTTCGTATGTAATAAAGCAGTATAATCAAAATATATTATGTAAGTATATCAAATATATTGCCCTGCTTCTAAAATTTCGTTACCAGTCACTAATTATAAACTTATCAATTACAAACGCGATGATTATTTATTAAGAATATCGACAATTGTGCGCTATGATAATACTAACCAATTACTAATATTATAAAATACAAACTATAAATTTGCCTGTTTTGTAATGAGCGGGTATTAGTTACTATATAAATGAACCCTGCAAGGCACCTCATGAACTGAACATCTCGGTAAATATTTATTTATTTTCGTGTCAAAATGGAAAGGTTACGTCAAAATTGTAACATACAGTAGCATGTGAAAAATATAACACAGTTCATATGCGACTGTGAAATGGACACGAATTTTTGGAGATATATTATCTATGAAATGTCTGTTATAATGATTTTGAATGAGATGTGGGTAATGCGAAATTATTGAAGACCTATTTTATTGTTTTGTATCAAAAATTAAATCAAAAACTAGTATCGATGTAAACTACTTTATATTCGGAAGTTTCATGAACATGAACAGCGAAGGAAATTATCGTGGAGAAACCTACCCAACTCGAAGTTTCTCATAACGCTTTTTAATGCTTCTGAAGTTTGTCAAGCCGCACTTGGCCATTGTAATAGACTATGGTCTTAACTCTTCCCATTCTAAGCGGGGATTACTAACTAATCTTGTCACTTAACACATCTTGACACATCGTGTCCAATTAGGCTGTGGGCAACTTAAAATTGCTCTTTGAAATTTGAAATTAAAAATGTATTTTCTTTTCAAATTAAAGGGTATTTTTTAATAAAAAAAACACAAGTCAATTAATCTGGAACATTTTTTAACATAAAAAACGTGAATATTCTGCAAAAACATTATGAAACGTTCAACCATTAGTATGATTTTGAAGTTTGTATGAAGAAAAACTTCAACATACGTTTCAATAAACGTTCTCGTTGCTTAGACCATTTCCGAGTAGCGAGGCGTTAGCTCCTTGTACCAATAGCCGCGCGCGCAAACAGCGGTCGTCTTGTTAACCTAAAAAGTTAACAAGCATCGGGTAGCACTTAGTCGATTTACGCTAACTCGGTGGACAAAGTCCCGGTTTGCTTACCTCGCCTAGTTGCGGGTTAAGTGGGCTAATTGCCGATAGAATGTCTGCAGCACCTGACGTGGGGTTAAATTCAGAAGGAGAGAATTATTATTATTACTAATTGAGAGTACAATAGTGTATTTATTGTAACAGTAAAGATATTTGTAATTGAGATATCCCAAAAAAAAAAATTAAATTAAAAATGACAAACGTGCATGTTAAAACCAACCCCAAAAATGTGGTTGGTTTTTTACTTGTTAAATAGATGAGCTTCCGACAGAAGATACGTTGTCATTATAATAATGAGATAAGAATAGGATTTTATACAATATTATACATGCACATTCATAAATACACAAACACGTATGGACTGTCTCGTTGGTCGTGTAGGTGGCAGCGCAATTGTCGTTTGGAAGTTCTAATCCCGCGCCGGGCACTACTGGATCTTTGTAACTTAAATTTTCTGATAGAGGTTCGGAGACTGACCGGACAAAACGACCGCACAATTTGAATTTCGAATAGTTATGTTAAACCATATATTGGAGGGATTACAAAAATGTTTAGTGACTTCTTTATTAAGTATTTTCACGAGGCTTGATAGATAGAACAAATTCAACAGAATGCACGCCACTGGTGATGTTTTTTAATAACCTGCGATGGATATATAATAATTTAATGTAACGTTTTGGGTTGATATTGTGGTTTTGTTTTTAATTTTATGAAATACTATCTGTTATAAGTCTGTCCAAAGTCATTGATAAAACATTAATCTACGATACATAACGACAGTTTGTAAGCCATAAAATAAAGTATTTTCTAATGTATTATTTGCGTCCACGTATTTGTTTAGTTCGCATCCCGTCCCTGTTCGAAGCCACTTCTTCACTGTAGACTTGTTCATAGGCGCCTAATGCGCCTGCAATAAAACAATAATGATACCTTCGTAGCGCGGCGAATGTGGATTACTGTTTGAATTTATTTACAAGCAAGTAATAAATAACGAAATAACTAATAAGTTACTAAGAACTAAATTGTGATAAGTTGCTAAATTATATCGTAATAAATTACTAAATAGTAATAGTAATAAATAATAAATGAACATAACAAAATAACTAAATTATATTGTAATAAATAAGTAAAATATATTATCGTACCTGTTAATAGTTTAATTAAGCAGCAGATACATAATCGAATTTACAGATGTGGCAAAGGAACCCAGTAATTAAGAAAACGGGCGCTAAAAGCTACTATAAATTTGTAGATAGATTTAAAGAGTACGAAAGCTCATTAATTTATTCAGTAGTCACGAATAAAGAGTATTTGAAACATATTTCAGGAACAGATAGGATTTTTAATGAAACGCAGTTTCACTTTACCAGCATGTTGGTTTGGAAGTCCCCAGAACATAACAGTTATCTATACAACTTTATAGACCTCCTACAAGTCGTTGCCCAAATGAGATCCGGCTTGGGATCTCTATTTCCATCAATGTTTTATTTAAATTTCCAATTTTGTAGAATATTCGGGTACAAATTCAAAGCCTAAGAAAAACAGTGAAAAAAATTATGTTAAATTTTGCAAAATTTTAAAAATGATGCTAATAGAACGATATTGCAATATGTTCGATTCAAATAAGTGCGCAATCAACTTATTCCGTCATCAACTTATTAATTGGTTGACAAAGCAACAAAATAAAATTACTTAAACTATTTCCATACCCAGTATAGTCCAAGATGTGTGGTAGGTCCATGCAAACATCGCGTATGATAAATACATTAAATATAAATTTTATAAGCCCATTAAAATTGGGGCGGTCGGCCGCGAGCAAATTGTTGTGAGCGTCGGCGCTGGCGCACAAAGGATGCCGGCTAATCAATTGCCCCACTCGCCCGCACTCATTCAAGCTAAGGCGGCAACTTAAATATCACCATTTATTGTTTAATGCGTTCAACACAAAAATGAAAAAGATTTTTATGCAATTTATAATAATCATTTCCGTATACAAAAATTATCTCTGCCGCTTAACAGATATGCACGCTTAATAGATATGCACGCTAATGTCTTGAATTATAAGTTTTATCTACGTAGCAAATCATATAATTCTTAAATGTATTTAATTTTAGGAGTACCAAAATCAAAAAATAAATGAACCAAGTACGTATTTAATTTAATTTTTTTATTTAATTTATTGCATAACACATAATATTATATCTTTATCTATTTATTTATTTTTTATTTGCGAACCAAACGATACGGTAATACATTAATCTAAGACACAGAAATTTTGTACATACATCAACAAATCTATTATATCTTTCTCTATATCTACATGTAATATTATATCTTTACCTCTTGCCTTCAAACTTTCATTAGTGGAGGAGCGGAATAGTTCCAAATCAATTTTCAAAATCGCTCACTGGTTTTACAGTATCCATGTAGGTACCATTACACTGATGTTGCCCGAGTGAGACACGTTTAAGGTTTTACTTTGTCCAGATAAACGCTACGTTAGCAATCCTAATTAACGTTAGGTTAGCATCTGGACGTCATTATTTAACGCTATCTGTTTCATTAACTGTAATGGTAGCCGCGGTACCTGCAGCAGTTAGCTAACCGCAGAATTAACCCTGTGACATTCATTAAGACTGCTTTAAAATGCGAAACATTACAAAACGCTGTTTTAAATGTTACTTAAAAATATACTTTTTAATGATACAGTCAAATTTTTTTATTATTGATTGTGACCATTCAACTATTGGAGGCACATTTATTTCGGTCCAACTGTCATATGAATCTCAATATAAGGTTTAATTTGAAATACAAATTACGCTCTATTCAAACGTATTACCCTGTGTCCCAATATTTCTGCGTACAGTTAACATAATTTTACACTAGTTCTGTAACGAAAAATAAGAAAAGGAACTTGAATTAATGAATTTGAAATATTCTATTTCAAAACGGCGGCTTACAAACGGGTAATCGGTCTTATTAATTTAATATTAATAATCACTTCACACAAAACAAAGCAGAGTATTATAACCAATTTATAATCGCCTACCTCAGCCCATCGTTTTCCAAGACATTGACAACAATTGTATGTCGTATGTGCTCGTTTTTTAACAGTATGGATGAGTTCATCCTCTATGAAATGGAGCGTAAAATGTAATGAATAGCGGCGCGATTTTACATTTTTTATTATTGCTTTACATGCATACATGTTTCATATAAACATATGTATATTCTTCATGCATTATTGCGCTACGTGCGGGCGCACCCGGACCTGCCCCACGAGTGCGCAAATCGATGGGCCCACGCAGCGTGGCGCCTGCGTATTGCCTCGATGCAGTACTAGCGGCGACACAAGTTGATTGGAACAATTGATTGTAGGAAAAGTTTGCAGTAAACAATTAGTTGTTATATACTGTTATATTCTGAGCTGGATACCGTACTCAGTGATACAGAAAATACCCAAACTTGCTGATAAAGGACAAGGGATTTTAACTGACCAGTCGTAGGATGAGTTTAAGATATATCAGATTGGATGTAGACATGCCTTACAGTGTCATGGCTTACTGCGGTTGATGTCATGTCTTCGAAAATGTTGTTCATTACAAATCAATTGAAGAGAGAAGAATATTAATAGTAATAGTGCTTTAAAAATATACAAAGTATAAATATCGATTAAAGAATTTTTTTTTACATTAGGATCTAAGAAATTCAAAACGATAAAGTTTTTACCGATGTATCAATTTTCGCCAAGATAATTGCAAAATGATTTTGGTAACCCACTAAATAATCTACTTTTGTGACTGACAAAGAACTTATATAATCATTCGAACACAATTTATAAGATATCAAAATATAATTGTAGCACACAAAATCCCCATTCGTAATCCATACCGTTGTAGTTACACCCTATATTAATACAAAAGGCTGCCAAATCTTTCAATTTTGTGGGTTGAAACGGCCTGACCTATTTATAGTCGTTTACTGTGACGCAGTCTCAAAAGCTCTCGAAACACTTCTGCGTGCGATAGTACTGCGGCCGGCTTCATTCGCGCTTTGCGGCATCCGCGTTCGCCTGAAAGCTCCGCTGAAAGCTTCGGAGCTGCTCAGTTACTAATAATTCAATTAAACTGAAATAATACTCCACTTCAAGCATCTTCAGTCGACTGTCGAGATTAAAGAAGCGAAGAAATGTAAGTACTATTGTTACTTTCAATTACTTAAGTGAGAGTTGATAAAGCCTTACAATGTATGAAAAAATGTTACTTGTTTGATGTGAGTCATTGTTTGGTGAATTGTATTGCATTAGAAGGATATTTTTATAGTGTTTTTTAATTATGAGTTTTTTAAATGTTGTCACTGCAAAAGCAGCGTTTCAAAAAAAAAAATACTTTAATTTCTTTTTTGTTATTTTTGTACTAGTAACTTTAAATTTAATTGCTTTCTGTTATATAAAATGATTTTGAGCTATATAAGAAATTTTAGGGGACTTTTTATTTATCTGGACGTCAAATAGTACGAACAGAAGAATTTATTATAGTACAAGAGCTATAAAAATATTGCAAATATCAAAACCCTTAGTGTCCTGACCGCATACCGGCATCAGCACAGGCAGTGAGAGAACTTGTGCTCTGCGCTCCTAAGCTCTCATGCCCACTGTGGGGATTATGGGCATAAAATAATTATGGGCATAGAAATGTTTGTCTACCAATGGACTTAGGCAGCCTGATGACGAAGAAATTAAAGCGGATTCAATTTTTCTGTTTTTTTTTATATTGTATTTTTAATGCGATTCTTATAATATTAAATGCGGCTCTTTTACTGAGTTGGTTGAGAATGTTTCAAGTTAAGGCCATTCACTCGTTTGATGGTACTTCAAACTATGATCTCTTTGTTTTCGCTTTGTGATGGCGCTATACGTTTTAATGAATTAATTTTCTTAACATGTGGCGAATAATTATTTGCTACAGACAATTTCGTGTATACAAAATACCCAGTGTGGTGTAAAATAATTTCTTATCTGCGTTATTTGCGTGCTAACATATTATGTTGCATATTAAGAAGTCTTTTTTGGTTCTTCATCCATCCATTGATCGGGTTTTAAAAGTCTTTCCTGGACTTTGGTCGGTTCCAGTCCTTGGCTTTATGAATCCAGCCATTTTAAGACCTTTTCTGGTTGTCATTATTAGATGGCCACCGCTAAGCTACGTTGGAGGTTTAGAACTATCCAGACTATCGTGATGACTTTACAATGGAGTGTTTTTAGGGTGTGAAAAAAACCTATTATCTATTTTTAGAGCATTTTACGAGATTGTTTGCAACAGTATAACTTATTTTAAATGGAATAAGGAAGATATTCAGTCTTCCAAAAGACTACATGTACTGTATATCACGTATGTATGTATGTCTCAAGTCATCGCGCAGAAGGTGTAGATTTATTTTGAACTCATAACTTATTTTCAACTCTAAAGTTCACGTTTATTCAAAAACATAATTTTGTTTCTATAACTGTTCGTTTAGAACCTTATCATAGATTTTTTCTTTTATCTCAAAAACTGTAGAAAATACCTGTGGGAAGGCCTATGATCAACTGCAGTGGACTTAAAATAGGCTAGTAACAATGCAAACCTTGCTTTCTTATTTAGGTCATCATTATTATCATCATAAATAACCCTGTTATCATGCTACCCTTGGTAACGATTATCCTTTTAGGTCGAAAATGGTTACTCCCAAAACCTGTCCTCATGATGGTTCATTACGGATTTACTAACTTCGCACGTTACAGATCATTGTGCAGAATTTCTAACCCGTATAGATTTCTTTATGGTGTTTTTCACTATAGGGAGTGCAATGCAATTTTAAAAGCTAACGTATCTTTATGAAGTAAGAGGTGTATACCGTGGTTCAAATCTCAGACCCTCAGGATGAAAGGCTGAAATCTAAACGACACAGTTAGAAGCTTTGTTATTAGAATGATTATGTAAAAACCTCTATAGTAGCCAAATAATTAAACATGGCTGTTAGCCAACGTGGGCCTATTGTGAAATAGATCTTTTCTTAGAAATTCGTCGAATGGAATTGATACTTTAACGAATAGTGTAGCCTTCTTGCATGTTATTGAGATTTTGTGGCTCTTTGCCAACACTTTTATTGATTGGACATACCGCTACTGTTACAGGAACATATTCTTCAAGACGTTTTCCATAATTTTTTCAGTCTAATATTACGATTTGTAGAAAAACGTCTTGTAACTTAGTTTCTTGCTGAAACAGGTGGCTAATCTTATAATTTGAGTCACAATTACGACTGTGATAAGGTTTATTCTTTGCCGTGCTATAGTAATGGAAATTATTGAAAGGTATCAGCAATTAATGTAATAAATTGATATAATTTTAATTGTCCAAAATCTCGGTGCTTGTTCATAGGTTAAGGTATTTCTCGTTTTAAGAACCTATTTTACAGTTTAAAATTTTTAATTTCGTTCGCTAAACAAAAAAGTACAAATCACAGATTTCAATTCTCACGAAAGCCAATTGAAATTTTATTAGAGACACGGCGCGCTAGTCTAGACCTTATTATTATTATCGATTTTGTTTGACGACATTTGTAATTTTCTTGAAATCAACGATTTTATACCAAGCTTTGTTCTGTTGGCTATATAACCAAGTCAACAGGATATAATAATAGTACATGTGTACGAAGAAAGATAGATATTAAAGTAATGGTTTCGGGCGAAAAATTAAACAACCGTTTTCTTTATCTATAATATTAAGAAAACTTTTGAACATTGGTGTAGCTTTCAGTCTATTGCAATACTTCGTTATTAACTTTTTGAACTTTTGTTTGCGATAATAATTACATGCAGAAACTTTGAAGGAAATTTAAAAGTAATGGTTTGTCAGGTTTTTCAGTTAACTTATTTACAGTCCAAATTCGTGAAAATTTTATGTAGTACATACAAGATTCGAATGTCAAAATCTATTTCAAAAATCTTCTATTGTCATATTCTGTATCAAAAATCAGCTAGTTTCAATATAAAGAATGTTTTAAAGGTAACTTATTTTGAATAATGATAAAAATGTTAACTACAAAGGTTAAAATAGGTTTGCGTGATAAAATATTATTACTTTATGCTTCTAAGTTAGAAATACGCGGCAATGTTGGTAGGTTAATTATACAAATATCAAACAACAATTAAATAGAGTATATCGTGACTGAGTCCTTTTATTTCACATGTATAACCTTACATTAATGTACATAAAATATGGCACAATGGTACCATAAACAATATTGGGTTAGCCACTGATCACGAGACTCAGATCTCGCTTGTTGGTTTCATATAAAATATCTAAGCAATTATTATTGTTTGAACAATCCGTCAGGCAGATAGTGAAATTATGTTTTTTTTATATATAAATAAAAGTCTATAGATTTGTCTATAGATAAAAGATGGAAATATGTCCAACCATGCTTCATTCTTGTTCAAAATCCAGCAAGTAATTTGTGATTAATTTCCAATAAGATCTAGTGTTATGATAAAGTATTTTTAAATCTATTGGATTAGTTAAACTACTAAATCAGTAAATAAAATGTTTAAATGCAAAAAATATTAATAACTATATGTTTAAGTACATTGAAAATACCCCTAATAAAATTTGCTACGTCATCTCTACATAAGTTTTAAATTAAGTGTATTTGAAGAAATAGCTACGTTACATGACTCATAATCTATGAATACTAATTTAATAAATCCATAATATATTTTAGCGATATTTATCCAGTCTATTATACGTAACCGCTGAAACGTAGGACTGTAGTACACTCTTCTGCCCGCCTTTTCAGGGATCATAGGCTTGAAATTACGTTTTTTTCGGTTTACTGGACTCTTGAGAATTCCTGGCTACCCAGCAAGAAGTTTTTATGATAATATGTATACATAGCTTTTAGAGTGTAATGTTTGCAGAAATATTTCTCAATGCATGTGTACTATTTGCTATTTTTAGGGCTGCTGAAGGAGCGACTCCGGGTGGTTTGGCGCCGGCAGAGCCTCAGACTGGACCTGATGGAGAAATTATTGGAGGGCCACGCACGCCGCAGCAAATTGCTGCCCAGAGGCGGCTGCAGCAGACTCAGGCGCAAGTCGATGAGGTGTCACTTCTCTGATAGATTTTGAAACTTAATAGTTTTGTATAAAACAAGCTTGTAGAACAAACCTTATAAATTTATTGAAAAGTACGAGTAAGTTTATATTCAGAACAAAAACAAGAATGAAGCATATAAAATAGGAGGAAATAGACATATATTATTTAAAATATTTAAAAATTTTACATTTAAAAATTTTATACTGTGGAAAAAAATACACTTTACAGGTTGTGGACATCATGAAAGCCAATGTAGAGAAGGTGCTCGACAGGGATGCTAAGTTGTCCGAATTGGATGATCGAGCAGGTAAAGTAAACGAGTTTGTACAACGTCAATAAATATTTATATATGCAAGTGCTGTTAAATACATAGATAAATTAGTCACTCGTCAATTTATTATCGTATTTGCAAATTTCTAAGCATTTCAAATGACTCAGTACATTAGTATGCAAAGGTTTCAAATGTTTTATAGTATAATATTTTTTTATCTAGACGCGCTGCAGCAAGGTGCATCGCAGTTTGAGCAACAAGCGAAGAGTCTGAAGAATAAGTTTTGGCTACAAAACCTGAAGGTACTTACTTACGCATGATATCGGTTTCAATTTTAATTCAATATTAAATTGAAACCAGTACACGTTTTTTTTCGAATGCTATGTATTTGTAATTTATTAATCGTAATGCTTCATGATTCTTTTGTGCAAACATATGTATATATAATATACAAATGTGCGACCCAAAACATTCATTTTTACTTGGCCTTTATTACAGATGATCATAATTATGGGTGTAATTGGACTTGTGATAATTGGTCTTCTCTTTGGTGAGTTTCATAAATTTCATCAGTTTCAGTCAAAAATTAATATTGTCTGGCTACCGCTTAGATTATGTGAATTTAGATGTTACAATAGAAATTAATCAATGCTGATTCGATTACCACAAAAAGATCAAATAGATGAAAATTGTCGTGACAAATTGCTGTCATTTTTTTATGTTATTAAATTAGATAAATTAAAATTGTTAATGTAATAAACGACATTT
>DWDU01000478.1:0-18772 GCA_018245575.1 Jemadia suekentonmiller | reverse complement strand
ATTTTGACAGTATTCTCGCACTGTATGACATACCTGCTTATACTTTTTTTTATGATAGAGACGATTAACAGTTTATTAACAAGAGTTAGTTGACGTTTGACCATTTTGCATATATCGTCACTCCACTTAGCCGAAAGCGTCCTACGCTACGTTTAACAGTACGGATAAATACGTTGAATTTACGGACTATAATATTATGGAATATTTTTTTTAATTTGACTAGTTACTCTTATCTTTCTTCAATTGGTAACTCAGTTTGTAATTGTATATTCACCTGTTATTGCACTGTAAGTTTGCGACCTTAAAAGATAATGACCGGATCCTTGAATGTTTGAGCAGCAAATGGCTTAGTTTGTATTGTACTGACAATAGTCAGTGTGTATTCAATTTACGTTATCACGAAACGAATTGCGAAAGTTGTTTTTATTGTTATTATTATTATTATGTGTAAGCATAGGGTCGATACTAATTATAGGGATAGGGATTAATTAAACATACATACTTAGTATCGTGTAAACCTGGAAATAGTAGTGTGTGATGTGAACTCGCAATCCTCAAGAACTAAAAGGTATTACGATGTCAAAACGAGATCGTGCGTTAATGAGATGTAGTGCGTAGTGACGGTCTGTGAGTTTCAACGATACGTCTCACGTGTGGCCGCTTGCCGGCGCTGCGTTCTCTCTGGTCTCTTGTGACGAGTTCGCCTCATTAGTTCACGGACGTCATCTGTGATCGAGGTGCATGTTTGAAAATTAACTTACAGTGAAGAACGCGTATACGATTTATTTCAGATATTTTTGCACCAGAAGATTGAAAATGTTTCCATTATTATTATAATTAACAACATTTGATATTAACATCTAAATTCTCAATACTCACAGTCGACGAATAACGATCGTAAGCGAAATATAACAACATAAAGTATCATATCAACTGACTGTTTTACATTTCAATGATGGTGATACATACATGTGTAGTTGCAGTCTATAAATCAGTGAAGTGTGAAGCATACCACTATTCATACATAACCGTTTCTTATGGCTATTTATTACAATTAATCAAAATATTTAGAACCTAAAACGAAATTCCAATTTGCGTTATTAAATGCTATTGACCTTACAATTTGTTGAACGTTGTTTCATAACACCCTCGTAGGGACCGCACAATAGAGTTTTTGTCTGCCTCCTTCGATTGTTTGTGTCACAGATATCTATCGCTAGGAAGTTATTACGACAGTATACCAACAAGAAGTTTTATTCGAATACCCACATCCTCTCTATATCTACACTCGTCAAGTTATTACAGGATATCAAACGCTTATAATATAACAATAAGCTACTGGCGCAGTCAAATTTTGCTGCCATAATCATATCTTATTGCATTTCAATAACTTTTATTGTTCACACAATCATAAGCATATGTAGAAAAACGTTTTATGGCGTTACGGACAATAATGTACAGATGTGTATTGTAATAAAAACACTTCGAAGGTTGAACCAAATTTTGATAATGTTTTAAGTACAAGAAGATTGCACGACGAAACAACATTTTGTTCACATCTATGTAGGTACCATGATTGTCACGGTACTTGGGGTACAATGTACTTGCCTACTGAGTTAATAATACACCGCAAAGTAAATGTTAACATACATTAAACAGCTACATAAAATATTTGTTTATTAATTTAAATTATTATTTACTTACCTCAATAATCATTTCATTGATCCTTCATAACAATGTTTCTCTGTTCTAAGTGATGTCGAAATTTATGTTATCGAGATTGTAAATATACGTTCACTCAAGGCTGTAGTTGAAATATTTTGCAATAAAAAGCTCAACGCACTAAGAGTCCTGTTGCACTCCTTAAGTTGTTATACACGGGGCCATTAAAAATTATACTGTATGCACAGCATAATAACTAAATTACGTGTACGTACGCTTTTGTATCCGCCCGCATTATTTGCGAGGCCTTCAGATGCGATAATTGGATAAGACGAATAATTGGTATTGTTTATTGTTTGGAAATCGTTTTTGAATCTGATCTCACAAAAAGCGAAATAAAAAATTTCTCCGTTGAACGTTAACGGGAATAAATTTTTTAAAGCTTGTCAAAATCTCCGATAATATATTGGACGTGCGACCGCGTAAATGGCAGTGAATAATAAGGCGGCACTAATTAACAAGGTAGGTATTATAATAGCGACTCGGTCAAATGAAAAATTGTTTCCTTGTGCGATATGCAAGTCCATATGAACTGCCGTTTATAGTTCAACAATTAAGTACGCAGGAAACTGTTGGTTAACGTAAATGGCTTTTAATATGCATGGTTTGTAATAAAGTCTAATGGGCTTTCTCAGTAATAGGCACATGTATATATCACATCGCGGGGAAGCGATTTAAACTAAGTCAACTGCACTTTATCGTTCGTTTCTAATAATATTAATGCATTTCGCTTAGGCCATGTTACGTATTAAAAAAAAAAATTGAGCCTGAATGCGTTTGGACAATTTTCATATTACGTCTGGACTATGTGGTTTGCGTGGCCTATAATTTAAAGGATGTCTTAGTGCTAAGAAACACCGAGTGAGAAATTCATCCACTGTCATGGTTGAGAATAATGAGGACCATCATTAATGACTAATAATTAATCATGATAGTTCTCTCTCACTCAAAAGTATATGCTTTTTGTTGACGGATTGGTTGAATCAAGGCATCGTCATTCCATCATTCTTATTTCTTTCATATGTACCTACTCACACTCAATCTTTCACTCCAACATCTTGTTATTTTGTTCCGAAGGTGAATAACCCACATCAAGTACGTTATCGGGAAGAAATTGCGTGGTATCGATAAAATCTATTTTACATATGTTTCTTATTGTGTTATTTCGTGCTTTTGTTACAGAAAATGTATGAAAGAAACTCAGATAATAATTATTTTGTACATACAGAACCAATTTCCTACGCTGTTGCTCCCTAGTTTCGAGTGGCCCACTTCCGACGAGATATTATCTACCGTTGTTCTATTCTATACTAATATACAAAGGGAGAAAGTCTTTGACATTTCGGACCCGCGTTTGTTACACTCTTACTGTCTCTGGAACTATCTCAGCGCGTTGAATTATTATTAATCGCCAAGACACATTTGGACCACGTATCATGATCTATTGAATACTAAAAAGATACTTTCTATGTCGTTAAAGTCCAAAAGATAAGACATAATTGTTATTATAATCTCTTTAGGATTAAAATGTATAACTGCCGTCTACCGAAGATAATCGAAATAATAACGTCGACTGTATCGATTATATTATCATAGCGTGAAAGGCAGCTTAATATTTATGTATTATGATTGTGTGTTATACAAGTAGAATAAATTTATTTAACAATGTTGTCAGTTATCAACGTCAATAAAAACTGCGAAGGCGAGTCTATAAATATACGTTGCAATAACAAAAAGCTGGTGGTAGCTGAATATAAACCATCGCCGGAGCCAGGCCGCGCCGCGCCGCCGAGCAAGTTTTGAAGTTTGTTTATAAAAATTCGAGTTTTTGTTACAAATATAACGAAGAGCATCGGCGTATTGGTATCTAATCGTTAAAATATTTAAACTTTGCAATGTTTTGTGAATGTATTCGTGTACTTCCATCCCAAAGTATTCAGTAACTGGATTGAGAAATTTAATAAAAAAGCTTAACATCACGCCTGTAATCCCTGAAGAGGTAGGCAGTGGAATGTAGTATACTTCCACATTTTACCAGTTACATATAAATGTCCTGCTATGGAATAGCTAGTGCTGGGGAACATTTCCAGACACCGAGCCTCAATGAATGGAATTAAGTAATTATAATGAAAATATCACTTTATTATACGCAAACTCGGTGTCGTAAAACGATTTCGAACAAATATTTGTTCTAAAAATAAACGTTTACGTTTACTTGTAAAACAAATATTGTAAATAATTTAATTAGCATAAGAGCTACAAACAGTTGAAAAACAAACTTTTTTGTTGCAAGAGTTTTAAATACGTACATTTATGAGAGCTATCTTTTATTGTATTGAAGTACACATATGTACACGTATCTATATATGTAACATAAACATGACTAAAGTGACATTTTATGTTTTCTACGATTATATTACGTAATATTTTTTCCTGTAACATTATTTCTTTGCAATGTAATTGTAAAATAATATCTATAAAACAATGATGCCAGTAGGTAATTTCGCATAACACCTAAAGGAGAGAGTAAGATTCAGTGTCGGCAGAGGCAGAGCCCACCCCATACCCCATGTTCAGTTTGAAGGTTAATACTGTACTGCTGTAAATCGTATTTTTTTATGTCAATAAATATTAATATTATTTTTATGTTATTTGTGTCTTTACGTTTTGGATTCACTCTTGTAAAGGATCTGTAGTTACATACGAACTTGGAAATATCCAGAGTTAAAATAATGTTTCAATAACGAACGCACCTCAATAAATTTATCAAACTTAAATTAATAATAATTAATTGAATCAAACTTGATATTAATGTGATTTTCAGATTAACTGTGATTTTATGAAAACTTGATTACCTATAAATTAATGATGAACTGTCGCTCTGTATTTAAGTTGATTGGCGTTCTCATTCAGTCAATGTAGGTACATCCAGGAGTATTTCTCACGCTTTACACGACGCATACAAACGTGTTGTTTGGTGCGCATAGCTAAGGAAATATACGATACGATATAATATACGATATAAATTTGTTTTTAACTGAAAAAAATATTTGTCTAAAAACGTACACATGTTACGGCAGGTCATCCTTTCGCAATTAAAATTTTCTGGCTCTAAAGGCATTGTGATTTAAAAAGAAATCGGGTTAAATAATAAGACAATAAGCACCATAAAGTATTAAACTATTTTAATGTCAAGTGACTTAATAAATTATGACTTCATAAATGGTGTGAAAAATTGATTTGCTCTTACTAGGTGCGAGATCTCGTGGTATTTCGTAATGCGACTAGCTGCTGTATGAATAATTAATTCTATTAAATAACGTAATAGAATCAAATGTTTACCGTGCGTTTGCAGGAAGAGCACATCGTTTCTGTCTGTGTAAGCGGAAAACAGAGACATCCAATCCGCGCTACTTTTGGCTCCCAACAAACATCAGTATTATTTATTTGTTACATTGATCCTCACCTGATTGTGTTGGAAGGAGGCAAAAACGCCCTAACCGTGAATGTTCTCACATCTCAAAACTCATATCTTATTTGTTATATTAATTTCTTAATTATTAGTTGCTATTTCCGTCATATATACGAAACTTGTGCAACGCGGAGCTAATGAGTGTAATGTAGATCTCGTTTGTTTAACCCCAATCGGATTTGCCGTTTCGCGACACTGCGCGTTGTGCAACGGCCTTTCTACGCCGTCCAGGCATCGCTGTTGTATCGCCGCTGATATAATAATATAAACTCCCGTAAATGGATGACTGGATTTTGATTGTGCTTTGTTGTCGAACGTTGTGGTAGTAGAAGATGGAAAGAAGATTAATCTGTTTGTGCTCATGAAAATAAATGTCACTCTTGTTTGTGAAGTGGCGTAGCTAATTACCAGCGATGTGAATTTGTACAGTAATCAATAATAAATGACATTTTAATTTATAAATCTGTCGATTAATATTTTTTATTCGGTTGCAGTTTCCATATGTACATACGTAGGTAAATGTAAGTACCTACGATATAACGCGATATGGTTTTTTGAATTGGTGTTACCGTGAAAGAAATTGAGATGTCGCATACAGTTAACATCAGACACACAGTTGGCAAGCGAAATTCCTTACAAGCACACGGCATCTCTCCGTACGGACATTATGTATCTTAGATTACACCAGACCTCTGTCGTACATTAGCTTATACGTGGTAACAGTCGTGGGATGAAGTGCATACAACATTTCAATTTCAACAATGAGTGTAATAACTTGCGGTCAGAATATTCCCAGATACTGTGTTTGTGAACAACAGGACAACGCTATCCTTAACTATACCGGCGTTGTAGTGTCTTGTGTACAAATCTACAAATTACGTTGTTACCTACACGCCATTTATATGGGAGTATCATGTGTAATGTACATACATGTGAAAAAAAAAATTTGACAATGTTTTGTAATAAATAGATAAAACGAAAAAAGTGAAAAATTACAGATAAGAAGGTACTTATGCGTTAAATATAAATTAGTTCATATTCGTATAACTACGGCATACAATTTTGATCTCCTTAAAGGCAGTTACAAAATTTAACATGTCGAAAGATATTTCATGAAACACCACTAGTCACACTGGCCAGTACGCGCCGAGATCCCACATCTGAACATACGGGCACCAGTCACTCGCTGCCCTTGGCGGGATAAAAATTATATTCGCTCAACTTTCACACTACATTCGATATGAGAATTTGCTGCAATGGACGCGAAGTTGCTCAACAATATTTTTAAAAATATACAAATATGCAAATTCTCTGACATAAATCCTATTGCATTAACGCACCATTCCAGTTAGCAATGTTACCATACACAAAACATGTTTATCTAAGTATGAATTTGATCCCAGCATCCAATAAATACTACTACTATCAATGCATCGAAAGAAGATACGAAGTGGATATAGTTGAATTCATCTTTGTTTATACATTTAATACAATATTATGTCTTAGTTGTAGTTCTTAAACCCGCCTAGGCGATGATGCCTATTTTCACAGACAGTTTAAATATCAAATAATATGTAATTATGAAGTCAAATATATTTGTAGAATATTCTTGCACTAGCCATATGAATATTTATAGGTCAAGGTAAAAATTATACAAAATATATACGAATGGTTATTTATGCAAGCTCGTGCATGTGAACAGAGATGATCGTAACAAAACAGAAGTCAATTTATGTCGCTGACTGTATCCGAACTCAAACCTTGATTTAAAATAAAAGAGGGATTAAAGTCGATACCTACCTGAATCGCGGTTGTAGGTGTCTGCCTTGAACATTACATATTTACGTGTGGTTTAAATGTGGTCTTGCCATAAGGGGACTGATCACTCCTACTGCCTTCCGAAAATCCGGACATCGTTTTGAATCTTTAATGCGTTACGTTAACATTAAAGAATGCTAACATATGTACCGTAGAAGTACAACGTAATTAATGTGCGCGTTCAACGTAAATACAATACTGCTGCTAAGCGGCAGATTTAAGTAAGACGGCAGTAGGTACTAATGTATAACTTTAATATAACAGAATAAAATGTTAGCTTTGTGTATTTTTAACATTTTAAAGCACTATTATTAACTCATTTTTAATCATCAGAACCAATACTACTTAGATACAAATGCGATAGTTATATCAGTCAGGTTTATTAAAATTAAATAATAATATCTTAATTTGCAATCCATATCGCTGAATCAATCTTAAATCAATACAGTACCACTAAATACAATTGCGACAGAGAAAGATAAGCTTACTTGCTAGCGAGCTAGTCACCTGCGTGTGTGTTAAAAATAATCATATTATTTTGGCCTACACTTTTTGACAAATTTAAAGACACTACAGATCGATCCCAGTTTTAAATATAACGACCTCTGTTTGGGTATCCACTCACATTATTGTGATTATTGAAAGGTAACAGTGCCCCATAGGGCATTGTGTGGCAGGGGTGTAGTATAATTTATACAACATATTGTATAAATTATACTACACTGGAGCGTCCGGTTATAAGTATGCACACTCTGTGCTCTCTACGGGTTAATAACAGTGACGATTAGCTGTACCCACGACTTCGTCCGCGTGGAAGTTCTAAAATTCTATAATTCTAAAATGAATGTAGCCCAAGTTACTTCTTACAACACCAGCTATTTGGCATTGAAAGTCCCGTCAAAATAGGTGCTGTCGTTCCAGACATTAGCCGGAACAAACAGACAGACACAGAAAAATGGTAAAAAGTGTTATTTTGGTATATGTACCGTGTATACATATATGTGCATTTAGTAAAAAGCGGTTCTTTTAATATTACAAAGAGATACTCCAATTTTATTTGCCTGTTTAAATATTCACAAAATTGGGTTGACTCAGAAAAACCACTCCAAGGAATAGTAGAGGCGAGAGAAGCATTATTCTGGAAGATAACCATCGGGATTGGTTGCTTACGCACCGGGGCAAAATGCCGTTTGTAATAAAAATATTAATAAAACAAATATATAATACTGTAATGTGTAATACGATTATAGTTTTTATTCTTTAAAACGCAATAAATGGGGTTTTTCTACATATATTGGAAAACCGTTTCTTCCTGTCGTTGTGTGGATTTCTTTTTGGTTTCCTGCGTATTTGTGTCCTATGTCCGTAATTGCTGTTGTGTGTTCGCCAGTTCTCGGATTACATTTTCGATTAAAAATTACTTTGACGTGTTTTGAAACGATACTTTCATACGAATTTTAAAGCACTCAGCACACTTTTGTTCTAGTAGTGTGTACTTTATTTATCTGATTCATGAAATCAAGTAATTGGTGCAACTGAAATTGAATTTTGTTTATGTAACTTTAATATATTACCTCAAGAGTGGTAACCCTGTCATAAGAAAAATCGATTGAATCGCGACAGAAGTTCGGTATCAGATCGGCGGTTGCGCGACCTTGGCGCAGGCTATCACTTTTTATTTTATTATGAAATCTTATGTGGAAGGTGGCTGGGCCAATACGCTTTGCGAAACCTCGTTTTAATCAACTTTTGAAAACAAACCCAAATTTGTTTTAAATCTATTGTCGACTAAAGTACATAAGTGCTGCTCACGCTTGTTATGTTATTGTCAGGTGTTTAATATATGAAGCATTGGTTTGACGTTCCGAAGACTTCATCGTATCAATACTCACTGTTCTGCATACGGCGCGTGTCAAACTGGACTTAAAATACAACACATCATCATCTCTGTCTCCGTCCACCGCTAAACTCGCTGGCCATAATCGCAATGATAGGAATACACATACAAATACATACACTAATTATATAATTTAAAAATGTTACAGATTAATTATGTAAAATTGCTTTATTAAGTTTATTAGTATGCGCTTAAATTATTGCGTTATCACACGATAACGCGATTCGTGGTGTGAAATTTTATACAATGTGAGTAGTCAACGTACTCTTCAAGACATTACAAAAGGGAATTTATTTAGATATATGCTATAATTTAGGTAACTTTTTTTAAGAGACAAATATGTATATGCACGTCACAATTAATAGGTGAATGGCTATTTTTAAAAATATCTCTTTTACAATCCAATTGAGCAGAAGTTAGTTTGCGTATTACGTGTGTGAAGCAAAATGTCATACTCGTTAACTTTAATTTCCGACCCCGTGGATTGAGACACAATCGTGACATAAGGAAATCATTACAAATATAATATATAAATGATAAATTGATGGGGCGGTACATGTCGAACGTACTCTTGTAACTCGTAATTACATGATGTGCTACTTAACTTAATAGATATTCCTACAGACACGGAAAGAATGACAGAAATAGTTGTGTAACTTAAGTGACAAATATGAAATGACTTTCCCACACGCTACCAAACTACGCAGAGCCTGTGCTATGATGATCAAACTGCTGATATTGATGGTACACGGTTTTGCTAAATAATTAATCATTGTAATAATCATCAACCTCATTATCATCATTCTCTCACATTCTACACCATCATTAACTTCAGTCTGTCTCAGCCGCGTGATGGTCATAGGGTATACCACTACCCAACTTCTATACCCATACCATACCTCTATATCCAACCTCTTAGGGTTTTTCTCATAACCTCTCCAGACTGGGGACGTGGACGAACAAACATTTGTGTTTATCAAAGGAATATTTGCTACAGATTATGTTAGGAACACGAACATGTATTAATAGTCTGCAGTACACGTACGGAGTGATTTCTGCGCACTCTTATGCAGTACAAATAAGTATTGAAGATAAAAAGCTTTGCTGATGTAATTGTGTTTAGAGTACTATCATATAGCGATCTTATGGAAACTACAAAAATAACTCAAAGCAGACATCGAGTTTTATACTCAAATTACGCAGCCAGGTTTGACTATTTGATTTAACAACGTGTTAGGTCAATTTATTAACGATGTACACACATCGTTCTATTGTAGGTATACATATGACATACAGATGGATATTTTTTTTGTAAATTATACAATTTGTGCTACACACAGCGCGCTGCTTGCCGACGTATGAACCACTTTACGGCCTGCTGCTCGCTTACGGTCCATTGCGCACTGATGTTAACGGAAACGATATTAATGTGGAAATTGAACAGTACGTGCGGTCTCTGATAAAATATGCGAGAGAAATAATAATTCACCTTCATATTAAATTTGCTGCAACAATACAAGATAATATTTACGTATCGTTCGTATACAACCTTAATAAATTTTTGTTTTCATAAGGGACACCGCGTGCCACTCAAATATGCATGGGAATATATTTAATGGTTAGCTACATGCCGACAGTGAACTGCATTCGTCATTTTCTACCTTATCATTATAGATAATACGATTAGTGTTGTCTGCATACATTTAATACTTACTTGTTTATTTAGACAACGTCGCGACTTATTAATATAATTATCTAAAACGTTCAATGATGTCTATACGAAGTTGATAACAGTACTACGTTCGGTAACGAATTCATATAAAAATCGCATTGAAAAATTTCGATAATAATAGCGACAATTATAGGTGATCTTGAATAAAACGAGTGGCACTTATCATGTTATTTCAGGTTGAATTGAAGTGCTATTTGGTAAGTTTTTCAACGTATTGTACCGGATTAATATTTGTGAAAAAAAAATCATAGTACCTACCATCAATAATACTTGACTCCGACTACCTACTTTTGTAAATAAACTAACCCCTTGTTACAATGAATTAACCGGTGACAAGTAAGGGTACTACACTCCTCTGCCTACCTCTACCCTACCTACCCCTATCTACCCCTACCTATCCTACCTATCTATATGATGACAATTCAATGGTAAGTAGGAATTTACTTATATTAACAATAAATTGGTGCATATAACGGGCCATTGATATATACGGTCTCACAGGCCGTGACCGACGAGAGAAAATCATTTGTCTGGTTCGCTTCCTTGCGCATCAACGACATATAATTTGTATTACACTATGAATGTAATCGTATGATTTGCTACTCAACTTTTGAATAACCGCCATGTGCAATTGTTGCGACTAAGTACGTCAAATAATTACTTGAAGTGCAGTGCGAGGTGCATGTACTTGCGAATTACATTATGCGAATTAAATCACTCGTACAAGTGTTCTCAATGTTCTTAGTTAACATTGTATAAATGATAATACACCCGTTTAATACCCCTTATAATAGACGAACGAAGAAAGACCAAATCATACGATTGTACCTATTCAATAATGGAACTTAAACGTAACTGGTGAAACGTAGAAGTGTAGTAGACTCCTCTGCCTACCTGTTCGGGGATTACCGGCGTGAATATGTTATACGATTGTTATAATAGTTTTCTATTCAGTAATGTTATGTTATTTGTGTTAGATAGGATTTTAATTAACTTGAAAACTGCACGGCACCGTCTATTTCAGAAACAATGATCATAAAACTTTGCATTGGCCAGAAAGGCACTGTAGTCTGTATTATTGTTATTCGCCGTCGTGAGCACAGGAACACCCAGTCAATAATATGTCGTTCGTTTCCTTTACGCCATATATTTTAAGTCATCAAGAACGGCTGAGTAAACGGGTCCTTGATTAACTGTTGTACGTGTTGTTGCATTCGTGTTGCATCATATCCTCTGTAATCATAAAAGTGTATAAATATTTTTTATACATGTGAATTCGTCCATGACACAATGAAAAACAAAAGTGTATTTCCGTTCTCACCCGATCCCATATACTTGTCACAAATGCCATATACATACATTTAGATTTTCAATGTTAGATTTACTATATTAAGTTATTCATAATGTAAGAATTTTTACAAATCGCTGTCAGTCGAATATATTGCACCTTCTTACATTTTGGGAAAATTACATTATTTGCGTTAAAAGAAAATATAGTGTTTGAGTTTGTTTAAAACAAATATCAGTAGCTAGATAAAATAGAAAAAAACTTAGAAGTAAATGAATAACGTATAGCTTTAATTCTATAATAGTATAAATAAATTCTTTCACGCGGGTCAACCAGTGGTTATATAAAAATATTTTAAAATTCTTCTTTGTATATTAAAAAGTGATTGTATATTAAATAGCTACTTGAAATGGTGGCTGTATGGATTAGCAATCATCTCGTCTGTCGCGAGTTTTGGAAAGGCTGCGTATTCGGTCACAAGGTTTAACGAGCAAAGTATTGATGACTTTATATTCCCGCAAGTGTGTTTCCAATGATCACTGATCAAGTTTATAAATTTTAATATATGTAGGTTGTACTATAATTTCAGATTGATTTGAAATAAAATAAATCATGTAATACAGAAAAGTGGAAACAGAACGAAATTTTATTATGTCATATATAAGGCCTTAGTTATTAGCATTTTGAAAGTAAAAGGTGGCGGGAACAGTGTTCACAATAAAAGTGGCTACACAATCTCTGTGTCGTGAGAATAAGATAAATTGCGAGCGACTTGAGTGAAAGAGGCGCATGTAAGGAACCAAAATTACATTAATAGAGTCAAGCAAGACATGAATGGTGTGACTCAAAATTACAGAAACCTTTGTAATCATATTTAACTGCCAGTTTTATCGTTATAATTATAAACAGTTTTCGTGACAAGAAACGTTTACATAAGACGAAGAAAGTGTGCATATATAAATAGACAAGAGAAACTAATATACATTATGGGGATATTTTTTTAGTTAAAGACACTTCCAGTTCATAAGGTTCGTAGCGCTATGGACGAAGGTCCTCATATTTTCCTCTAAATGGCGTAAACTCTGTCCACTCGCTGTTGATCAGCGGGGAAGGTCGCAACCTATTACATTGCCATCTCGTGAAAAGAACAACACCTAGCAGGTTTTCTGGTAATTAAATACACAGATATTTTATAGGTCCCGGTACGTATGTTGTTCGTACCCGTTTCTTGTATACATAAATATTCCATTGTCGTTACTGTAACGTGTTGGTCTATGTCGATACTTCTCAGATCTCTCTTCATTATTTATTCTCTAGACAGTTTGGACAAGACGTTCCGTTTTACGCATGGAATACGGTTTTATCATTGTAGGTATCCCCAAATTACCTAGTATAATTTTTGATACCATGGTTCATCAATTTTATATATATAATTTGCACATTCAAATGGCCACATATTATTAATAACGGGTGTGATTAAATATAAAATAAATATTTATTATAAAAAAAACATATACCTATGTGTGTTTTTATTTTGTGTAAAAGATTAAACTGACATCAAATACAAAAATGTATACAAATGAAGATGTGTGGCGAAATGCACCTGTGCCTTTTTTCTGCGATTTGGTGTTTAAAATATTAACCATTTATTAGTTTAATACCAATTAAACGTAACTTAGGAAGAGGTAGACAGAGGAGTGTAGTACACTCCCACGTATCACCAATGTCTATTGAATAGATGGTGTGCCTATTGCTATAAACCGGGCACATTTCCAGACTCCGATCCACTACAAGATAATCTTAATTATAAAAAAATACGAAAAAAAGTGTTAGCCCCAGAATTTAAACCCAGGACCTCCTATCGGCCGGTGCGCTTGCATCCAACAAGACAAACGAGGCAGTCATCATAAAATTATTGTTATTGATAAAAAAACTATCGCCATCGCTTAGTAGTTTGGGCCCTTAGAATGATTTATATCGAATACTCCTTGTAAAGTATAGCCTATATAATATGGTGCTAATTTTTAAACGAAGGTTGCAACTCGTTACTGTCACTGGCTGACGATATTTTTGCTTCATAAATGAGAGGTTCTTTTCGCATGCGTCTCAGTGGTACTATGTATGATAAGTAGGTACCTATTATGTTATAGCTTCGGCGTTCATAATATCAATGTTCGCTATCGCAAGTGTTAAAAAAAATTTAGTATACGTTACTATCACGGTATTATATTAATTTGTAGAAATGGGCCGTAATAATGTAGAGCCTTATACCTACGTACTAAAGTTGTATAGTTAACTATATTAGGCGGAAAGAGTAGCTGTTTAAGACTGTATGGACCTTGTGTTTCTATGGCAACCGCGACCTGAATAATCTTTACAACCATCTATTTACTAATATAATTTCTTTATACCTTCATATACATAATATACATACCTATGTCTGGCGTAACGATTTTTCGATAATAGATAAATTACTTTATTTTTAAGGGTTTCGTTAGTACGCATTAGTCTTTACTGTATAACATTACAAACTACTTCTTCGAGTAATACAGATGTGTTGTTATGAACCGGACTATTTTACGATGTGTATTTGCCAAATGTTATATGACAAATGGACTCTTTACCACTACTATAGAAAATCTATCGTTCACTAATTTAAGTGGAAATTACGTTTTTTTATTTGTAACGAATACTAAAATAAAAAGAATTTTATGTAACACTGGTAAAAGGACATTTAATACAAAATAGCCTCATTGAAATAGAACTGACCTCCGGAAGTAGCTAGCTATGAACAATACCGTTGCTCATAATTGTATGTATCATGGGTGCAATTGTAATTATTCGATTAATTGACTAAATAAATTTAGTCATATAAATGCACATTTGCAGCAGGTGCGATTCATTGACACGAATCGGAAACGTCATCGTGGTGTTGCACCGGATTCATAGATAACGATAATATTTCTATGTCATTGGCATTATACTAGATCGTGAGGTTAGCGATCGGTATGGCCTGTAACATTGCCAGTTTGTGTAGAGCGGAGTGACGGACTGACTGTCGCTGTTTCAAACGGGCATTCACTAAATAAAACAATGTCATTATCCTTTATTGTCGTCTTTGAAGAATTTGCTACTGGTACAACAATAGAAGAATATTTTTTTTTAAGACCCCTAGTATTTATTTCTCCCAGAGGCTTAGGCTTGTAATTCAGCGGAGTGATGTTGCCAGTGTTTTGGGAACCATGCCCCACAGGGATATTCTAGATGAAGTTGTCTACAACTTCTTTGTGGTATTTTAGTATCTATAAAGCAACATATTTATATTGTTTATAAGAAATGTAAATAAATACCACTAGCGATCGTAACCATCGGCGTGTCGACTTCCGCACTCGAATTGACAGCCACTGACAAACGACTGACTGGCGACTGCCGCGCTAAATCTGTAACTAATTGTCAGTCAATTGTAAGAAAAATATCTTACGTGTGTACCTACATATTAAAGGAACCCTGTTTCTTGAAATAAACTGTGTAACCGGGGTATTGCATGTCCACGGTAAAGTCGAAAGCACTTTTTACTACTTGGAGTCCACTATAAAATATTTATTTTCAACTTTCAAATTCTGCCTTCGCTTCGTGCCATGTGGTTGAGAAATGACTCATAAATAGATTCGAAGCGAAAAACATGTAAACTCACGAAGCATGTACCGAGTTCCAACGAAATAGAACATCAATCGCTATATTGCTCGATCCAGATTAATATTCGAGTCTGACTGGATGATGTCGCGTGACGTCACCGCGGTCGTGGCACAGTGAAAGTCACCGCATCGATTTATAGGACCATCAATCCGCAACACTTTCGTCGCCGCAAATCGATTGTCATTCGAACGCTGATCCTCACGCCCGATTTCCCTCGACCGAAACACCAATCTTGGCAGACCTCTCGACTTAAATCGTCCCGAGGCCACTTAGACCTTTACAATTTGGACGATTTCTATACACACACGTTACTCATTCGCCGTTTCCTGACGCACTGTAATCGGAAGGAAGCGGTTTTATTTATGAATACTGTTAAGTGTTTTAATTATTTCGGCGCAAGGCTACTTTAATAATGAGCGTTGGTTTCTCGGTAGTTTTTGTCTCGGCTAGTCTAATGGTAGTTCTCAAAGTTGCGTAAACACAAGTGAGCTCGACTCACATTTCTAACACAGGCTTAATTATTAGATACAGTGCCCATTATGAAATTGATACATACCGGTGTTCGTTACGTATCCGTATGTGCGATATCAAAACTTGAAAATTAAAATTATGCTCATACGATCCCGAAGTTGGTCTAAATCGAATATCAAGTTAAACCAACTAGTGAGTGTGTAGTAAATTAATAGTAAGTGAACTAGTAACTGAACTTGTAAATAAACCGATAAAGCAAAGTATACATGTAAAGATTTCTCCTGAACAAACGCTTAGCTTATTTAACATCTTGCTCAAAATGTTATAACATATAATACAATAACTTAATTAAAACCTAGTATAAACAAGTTTTCTATTTACAATGACGTTTCTTTCGGCACCCTCAGCTAGCAGTAGATAAAGTTATGTGGCTGAATACCACACCTGCTTTATCACGTTATGACGTTTTTAATTCACCGTAGGAATAAATGCTACATTTATCATGTCGGTACAAGGTTTTTTATATTAATTTTCGAGAAATATAGCCCGCGTAGTAAGAACAGATGTACCAAACACCTCACCCAAGGTTCGGTGATGTAATATTGCACATACTCGTATATGTATATTCTTTTAATAACAATAGTAGACGATCAACAACAAAATATTACTCATTGTATAGCATTTCATACGTCCTGTCTGCACGTTTGTTATATTAACCATTGTTTGATTACATTTTGTTATACATATCATATTTAGTGATACATTTTCACATTTAATTTATTTAAAATGATTTATGGACTGACTCGTTGGCAGAGTGGGATGGAGAGGTCCTGGGTTCAATCCTGGTTCGGATACTATTGCTTCTTTCAAAATTAGATTTTCTACTCGAAATTTCTAGTAGTGGCGGTAGTTTGGGTTTGTGCTCGGTGTATGACAATAAGCTCCCTCGTATTCCACAGTGTGACGTAGACGTAGCGGGACGGGATTATAGGCGTGATTTTACGTTTTTAAAATGATTTATTTGGGTCTATTGACAATTATTCGAGGAATATTGAACATGCCAATACATATATAATAGAACGTTTTAAAGGTTCACGAAATCACCAAGCATATGCCATAATACGAGTTTTATTGCTAACGAAGACATAAAATTGTATTACGTTCACTCACGTCTATGAAAAGAAAATTAAACTATAAAATTGTTGCTGTATGTTTCGGAATTTGTGAAAAATTATTTATCGAATTGTGTTATAGTTCCAGGAATTTAAATAGACCTTAAAGTTCTCTAGTATAACCCACTACCCCAGTATACGTCGATTCCCCTGTAATACATCCCACCATGAAAAGGGAGGTGAACCTATTGCCGTACCTGGGCAAGTTTTGAAAATACATTAATACTTTGCTCGAACATGCGTATTGATCCGGGACTCCTTGATCAGCGGTCGCGCTTGCGAGCACTCGAGCAACGAGACAGTCAATTTATTACTGTTAAACCATCACGACAGGTCTTTGATGGGATCATGCTGAGGGCACCGAAAAATGATTTAATCGTACAAACAACTTACTGATTTCGGAGTCAAATTGAGTCGCCAAATTCAAACAAGCAAACTTAATTAGTGGATATGAAATCTAATACGCACTAGTGACCATTACCTACTCGATCGAGATAATGTCGTACATAATTATTTATCATTACCAAAGTAACATGTGATCGAGCGCATAGACAACGATCAAGACCTCAATCTACAGTGGGGAATATTTTGACATGTCTTATTTTTAAACCTCGAGATATCAATCGCAGAACAAATGTATTCAGAACGTTCGCCCACTGGTGTCGCAAGCTGGTCGCCGGCCTAGCTTCTAGTGTTACTGACGTGTCGCACCGCGTATGGCTCCTTTCAAATAAAACGGCTCGGAGAGCAGACCAGATTTTGATAATATTTAAAATGTGTATAACTTTATTTCATTTGAATGCCTCGTTGGTCGTATTGGTTGCAAGTGCAACTACCGATCGAGAAGTCTTGGGTTCGTATCCCGGGTCGGGCACTATAAAAAATCCCCAATTTAGATTTTTTTGTTGTTGCTCGGTGTCTGATTTTGTACCCGATGTATGGCTATTGCCGGATGCTCACCACCAATTCCATACTGGGACGTAAACGTAACTATTGAAACGTGGGTGTGTACAACACTCTTCTGTCTGCCACTTCGGGTACCACAGGCGAGTTGTGACCTTTTGATATTTTTTTCTATTTTTTACATTTTCATTGTTTTTTGGCATACGCTCGAACACCCTCTTTCCATAAACTATTTAAAATGTAAAAATACCCTTCATTTAAATGTGTTAAAGTTCTATACAAATTTCCATCGAAATGTGTTTTGCTCTCCAAACCGGTCTATTTGAAAGTACCTTTAGACTGAACGTACTGATGTAATCATTGAAAAACTATTCGGTAGTCTTGAACATCAACTGACTTTGCATTATAATAATAAATTTATTTATTCAGACTAATGTGCATATATCATATATAATTACATATAATTTTTTTATATTAAAAAAAAACGTAACATCACGCATGTAATCCCCGAAGAGGTAGGCAGTGGAACGTAGAACATTCCCACGTTTCACCAGTTACGTTTACGTCCCACTATGGAATAGGTGGTGAGCCTATTGCCATG